>JAVDBV010076381.1:0-23777 GCA_032619315.1 Piper longum
GAGGTAGTGAAAAGCATGATAATATGATTGAGTGTTAAGATATAATACCATGATGTGAATAATGAATAGAGGGCATAGGTGGTTTTCATCTTAAGACGCCGAGAGTAGATCCGGGTCGGCTTAACCGAATCTAGTAGATTATCGAACGGTTCGGTCGCCGATAGCATTTCCGGGTCGGTTCAAGGGTGAGCCGAGTCGGGGTGTTACAAAAATGGCCCATGTTAATTGGGGTATGATAAATTACCACTTAATATGTTCTACTATATACAATCCAAACAACATCAGAATAGATCGACAATCAAGAGTACGAGCCCTAAATGGACCTAGTATAAGCTCCAAACAAGGTATCGTGCCTATACAACAAGTTCCTACACTGAACCTGTACAAACAGGACTAAATTAAAAAGCCCACGTACACCCATATGATGCACGAATAACATGATGGATAATTCAAATAACACTAGGACAATCATGGCTACCCTGATTAATCCAAAAAATCCTAATAATCATGTTATATAAATCTATATTCCTAGGTAATTATGTCATCAACATCACATATTGGTTACTATGTAATTTAAACATATTAATTATTTAAATAAAGATTATAATTTTTTATAATCCAAATAATACTCAATCATAACAATTTAATCATTAGAACTAGACGTGTAATTCACAAGTCTAATTGTCTAACCTTAATTAACTGCAATATAGACATACATGCATTTTTAATTAACTAATCAATTATTTTTATAATTACAACAATATAATTTTCAAACCCTAAAATTAGTACATAATCAAATCTATGAATATTACCAAAATGATGCGTGTGTTAATGATGATCAGTCATATATAAAAATAAAATAAAAATTAATTCTTTATAATTGCGATTACTCAGCCATGGGGATGGCGACGGGGGCAGTTGCCGGTGCCATAAGAAGGGAGACGGTGGCTGTGGCGGCCGTCCCAAAGGCGACATTGAGAAGGGAAAGGGTAGTTCGACGTGGTTGGAGCAACACTAGCTAGACGGCGGCGGCTATGGGATATGGCCGGCTAAGGTGAGAGCAGCTAAGCTGTGTGTTGTCTAGGGAGTGGGGAGAGGGGGCAGGGATGGTTGAGGTGGTTAAGGTTGGCTAGGGGGGTGGACTGTGTGGCCAGAGACGGTGCGTGATTGGCGGCGGCGACGCTAGATGGCTAGTTGCTGGCGAACATGCGTGCAAGTGGCGGCGACGCTAGTCGGCTAGTCACCGGGAAGAAGAAGGAAGAGTCGGGGACAGTTTTGTAAATAATACTGGATACGACTTAAGTTAATAATAATAAATAAATTTTAAATAATATAAAATAAATATAATAAATTAGTATAAAATAAAATATGTTCAAATAAATAAAATAACCTGGTCTAAACCTATCAAACCACCCAAAATCATATCTAATACCTCATAACACAATAAACGACTTAATTCTAATTTCTATGGTCTAATGCATGAAAAAAAAAGATCTCTCATATTATCGTATATTATGATAACTTATTTTCTTATTGCGTTACTCACATTATCATTATACACTCTAGTATACTTGACCCTCATGGCTGATAATACACGGCCGGCCTCAGCTCGACGTACACATATTAAAACTTACTCAACTCGAGCCGATGGTTGAACCGATTAGTTCGTGAGTATAAATCCCTAACTCGAGTCATAGATTTTATACTCACAATATGTTATGAGATATGAGAGTCATGCACACCCAAATATATAATAATAACGTCGGTAACGTAACAGCAAAATTAGTTATGAGAGTATATAAGAATATGCTCAAGTATTTTTTTAGTAGATCATAGAATTAAATTTATATTGTTTATTACATTAGGACACATATTTTTTAGTAGGTAAGTAACTTAGAGCATATCATTCAAATTAAAATTTGATTATTTTATTTTATATTTTTAAATTTTATTTTGATTCGAGTCATGAAGTTAAAAATTTTATTACGTAATCACCCTTTCTCTAATTTCACTGTACCCTACTTTTTTTTTCCCTTATTTTCTCCCCTATCCTGACCACCTTCCATGTTCTTGACGCACCGCCACTAGAGACAACCGCCGGCAGCATCACTACCGAAGACAACTGCCGGCAGCACCACCGCCAGCCACCGTACCGCAGCCCAACCTCCTTTTCTTTTCCCCTTCTTCCTCCTACTTTCCTTTACACAACACTGACCGCCGCCCTTGCCCTATTTTGAGGAGTGCCGTCACTAGTCACTAACGCCGCGCCTCGCCGTCACCGTCGTCGTCTCCATCCTCGGCATCCCTTCCCCGACCACTACCTTCCCCTCTTCACCTTCCCTTCCTCCATCTTGTTCGGCCCTTCCTCCCTATCCGTGTTGGTCGCCGCCAACCAGTGCACCACCGCTGCCTCGTCACCATACGGCGACTTGCCCCTTCACCAACATCTTTTTCCCTTCCCTTCCCTCCCCTTGCCTTCCCCTACCCTATTCACCCTCTTCCCTATTCAATTGGCCGATGCAACACCAGGTCGCCGCCGGCCCGCCACCTAGCCCTCCTCCTCCTACCCTCCAACCCTAACCCTAATCTCTCATACCTCGCCGGCCAATTTGAGTCACAGGCATCACCCATGCCACTGTATGCTGCTGTGGCTGCAGCCGCCAATTTGTAATTTTAGATTTTAAATTTATTTTAATCATTACTATTATCGTTGATAATTTTAAAATTTTTTATATTTTTATTAATATGTTAATTTTGATATTTTTTATAACTATCTGTTGGTTAAGAACCGCATCGGAACAGAAAAGGTTAGGAGTTTTATAAGCCCCATCTACTCACTCTAGCGCCACTTCATCCTCTTTCCCAACAACCTCCTCCAGCCCTCTCTTCCCATCGCCGGCAACGTGTTCGTGCCCCGTCGTGTGCTTTCGCTGCCGCCCGATCTTGGCCCAAGTAGGAATTTCTCTCTTTGGCTATTATTATTATTATTATTAAAAATTATGTTTTTGCCTGGTGTGACGATCCATCTTCGCTTTTGCTGGTTGGTTTATTTCTCAGGTGTGTAAAATTGTATTTTGATTTTATTTTTTCCGGCACGGTATGGGGGAGGAAGTTCCAGATGAGTTGTGGGAGGAGGTATTCGGTTACCTGAGCATGGACCACCAGCGCCGCCTGGCGCCCGTCTCTTTGGTATGCAAGCGCTTCCTCGCCATCTCCAACCGCGCCCGCACCTCCCTCACCCTACCCCCGCCTGCCATCTCCGACGACGCTTCCCCCCTCGCGCTCTACTCCCGATTCTCCCTTGTCAAAACCGTCCACATAGGCTACCTCTCCGATCTCGACTCCTACATCACGCAGCTCGCCCAATCCAACCTCCCCCTCCAATCCCTCCACCTATCCTCCCAAACCGCCCTCCCTCGTGACGCCATGCGCCTCCTCGGCCACACCATGCGTAAAACCCTGAAATCCCTCAAGTGCACCCGATTTCAGGGGATGACCGACGACGACCTCTCGGTAGTGGCCGACTGCTTCCCCTTCCTCCATGAGCTAGACATCGAGGGCTCCGGAAGGATCGACCATCCCAGATTCGAGACACGGCATGTGACGGACCGAGGAATTCGGGCAATCTCCCACCAACTCAAGTCCCTCCTCTCCTTGAACGTCTGGTCTCAAAAGCACCTAACTCCTCGATCCTTCCACTACTTGTCCTCCGGCTGCCCTTTGATATGCGACCTCCATGCCAGCTTTTCCGACGACTGTCCCGTCGGCTTGGATTACGTTCTCACCTCCTTTAAGTCCCTGTCCACCCTCCAACTCCAGCACGTGAACATCTCCGAGAGCGCGCTTGATCAACTCGCACGGGCCGATCTAAAACTATCGAGGCTGGTCCTGTCCGATCCTAAACGCAGCGATGACGACGACATTAGTGGTGCAACTCTTTGCCGGTTCTTGAAATCTTGCCGGTCCCTTCGTCATCTCGAGCTGATAAAATTGGGGTTTCCCGCCGACATGACAGCATTTGATTTTGCGGCCTCCATCCCAAACATACGAGTGATAGAAGTGAGCAGCCGTTATCATGGCTCTCGCAAAACTTGGCTCCCTGAAGGCACCTTATTCCATCTCCTGAATAGCTGCCCATATTTAGATGAAATCGAGATCGCTCATTCTATCGTGGGAACTGTCGAAGACACATACGATGTTCCTGTCCCACACCGGGTGCGGAAAATGGGGTTTTTTGACTGCTACTACGTGACTCGTGAAACTCTCCTAGTGATTAGCGTAGGCTGCCCAAACCTTGAAACTCTGCATCTGTTGAGCTGTCGGGGTGTCCATAAAGAGGGAATTGAAGCCATCATGACGAGGTGCAGCAATATTAAACGTCTGTACGTCGAGAAATGCTGGTATGGCGAGGATTTTACTTTTAAAAAAGAAATCGCTCATTGAAGGGGCACGGTTGCTCGTGGTTTAATGGGGGGAGGCTTCAAGGTTTATTTTAGATTATTACTTTTATTATTATTGTTATTATAATTGTTATATTTATTTTTATTGTTATTTTTGTTGTTATTATTGTTGTTATGGTTGAAGTCTTCCGTGAAAAAACAACTCAGAGACATCCGAATAATATCTTCTTTCCCAGTGACTAGGCCAAGGGTTTCTATTTTGTTATTATCAATTCTAGAACTGATGGGCTCCGATCAACAACTTGGACTTCAAAAAAATTTGAGCCCATATTTGGCAATTTATAATGGGCTTTCTCAAAACATGTACCCACCATGTGGAAAAGAGGTCACTGTAACATTTCTCCGTCTATTCGATTTCGTTCCTTATTAATGACAAAGATTTATTTAACCATGTCAACATTTTAGGCGGAGAGGTTACATTATCTTTAGGAGGATTAAATAGCACAATTCCTAATATTTAAAAATCCACCAACTTAATGCGAAAAGCGAATTATGGAAGTGTGTATAGCACAGCTCTCAAGCGTTTCCTTTTCCAACTTTCTCACACTCTAGTTTACCCTTTTTTACTTATGGTAAGTACCATGGGGCCGATGGAGATCAGGTTTTTCATTAAAAATAATTAACCACTTTAAGAATCTTATTGTAATTAGTAACCCATCTTATGTGACATTTGTGAATTTATCTGCTTTCCGAAATTTGATCTATAGACAAGAAACATCCCAAGTTCAAGTCTCACAGAAGCTTAGATACACAATATTAATCACTCTTGTCCTGGTCGAGGGCTATATAGTGCGCACACGCCATATTTCCTCTACACACAAAGATTGGGCCTTCACAGTAGGCCTGCACACAGAGGCGAGGCATTGCCCTTGTCACTCCTGCAAAAATAGCAGTAGGTGATTCAACGCTTGCGCTAATCTGGGCTAAAAAGTTCATGGCCAATAACATCGATTCGTTTTCATCAACCTCGCTCATTACCCAGATAATTTAATCCATATGAAGAAAGATCTCTACAAAAACTCATCCCACTTCGACGACGAGGGAGGTACGCCTAACTAAGCCCCACCAGATGCATGCCAAATGGAGAGGGATTGACGATGCGAAAAGGGGGTGATGATTAAGAGAGCGCAGCCGTATGCGCATTTCATTGTGCATTTGGGCGAACGAAAAGGGGCAGCTGATGGGTAATAATACATGTATCTATATCTACAGACAGCACAATCGATGACCCGAAAAAAGTAAAATGGCCATTTGAGATCATTGC
This sequence comes from Piper longum, assembly GCA_032619315.1. Lineage (NCBI taxonomy): Eukaryota > Viridiplantae > Streptophyta > Magnoliopsida > Piperales > Piperaceae > Piper > Piper longum. The sequence continues at coordinate 5,725 of JAVDBV010076381.1, forward strand.
TTTCGTGGGTTGAAAGCAAAGCCCAAAAGGAGTGGTTAAAAAAATGAGACGGAGATGGGGGTGCAAGAAAGAACTTCTTTTGTCAGATGACTTGCCTTTGCCATCACTTTGGAAACTTTTGCTATCGTTGATTCCTTGGATGCTAAGTTGATGACCAATTATGATTAAAGCCACCAGGAAATTACCACGAAGAATATGATACTTTCGGCAAAGTGTGATGAATGATCAGAAAGCTTTCCCATTAGATTACACCCATATATTGTAGTCTGAATTATGTTTTCGCTTCGTGAACATCAAATATTGTACAAAACAAATAAGAGAAAGATATCTTGTATATGTTGTTCTAATTTAGTCACACATGCAAACAAACTTTTGTGGTTTGTTACTGTTCCAAAGCTCGAAAACGGAGAAAGAAAGGCTTTCTTCTATAGCTCAATAGCACCCGTAAACCGACCAATAGTTTTATGGGAAAATATCATATACGTTTGTATTTCAAATTTTTCTTTCAAAAATAATAAAATTTTCAGATTTGTATAGGTATAGCCATTTTTTAAACTTTGATATCATGACCAAATCTCATCGTTTCTTGTTTAATGACAAAAAAGCTATAAAAATCTCATTTTTATTCAAAACAAAAACAACGATGATAATAAATAAAAGTTTTAATATTTATTTATTTAAGATATCAACATAAAAAGATTTGCAATATTAAATAGATTCTAAAATTATATTATTAGTTATAGTTCAAAATGGAAAATTTTAGATTTCGCTTGAAATTTAAGTGATAAAATGTTCAAAAAATATAAAATAAAATAAAAAGTATATATATATAGATACATATATATATATATATATATATATTGGTGTTTTAAATTTTAATCTAAACTTATAATATTTTATTAGAAATGAAAAATTTTGATTAAACTAATATATTTTAAATTTGAAGAATATTTTTTTAAAAAAATATAAATATCATTCATCATATGAAATGTAAGAAAAAATACGTTTAAGAAAATTTGAAGTTAAATTAAAGGTATTTATGTTAATAAAATAAAAATTTATGAATCAAATATATTTAAAATATAAAATTTGTCTATATGCAAAATAAAATTAGAAGATTTGTCTGTATATGAAATAAAAATATGAGACATGATTATATCTAATAGAAGTTTAAATTTTTGACTATTTGTGATACAAAACTTTAAAATATGGTTATTTATAATATTTTCTCTATTTTTTAAAAAATATTTTTTTAAACCGACCGATAATTGTTACTCAATAAAAAAATTACTTCATTTTTTTAAACTGACCAATAGTTGCTACTCAATAAAGAAGTGTAAATTCCTTTTTTTTACATATTCAAATTAAAAATGTATTTATATAGTAAGTTAAATATTCATGGCCATTAACATAGGATTTCATGACTAGACACGACTTTGCCCGACATTTAATAGAACCTGCTTTTAGCAAAAGCAACTTGTAGCTCTAAATACCTTTCCACATTAATTTCAATCTGTACAAGTTTCCTATTTTCATGCTGTATTTTGATTTTTAGGTTGTCCTCATGTAAAGTTACCCAATATTTTCTTTAATTTGAAGGAAATTTTGAAAACTGTTGAACTTGATATTAATTATAATTTTTTTAATAAATTAAAAGACTTTATACTCAATATATATTTAATAACCTTAAAACTTAAACCATGTCACAAAAATATCATGAATCATTGTCATTGGCCCATTAGTACATTCACATCCATGCAAACATGTTTATCAAGTAAAAACTTTCAAAGAAACCAACCAAACAAAAATACATATTTATAAAGTAAAATATTCCAAAATAAGCAAGTAATCAGCATAAGCAAAATATCATTAACTAAAGTGAAACAACAAGTATTAAAATGAATGATGAAAATATCAAGTAATAATTCTGTAATTATTAATAAAGAATAACAATTATATTTTTACCATCTAATAACATCATGTATTAAATGAAAAATATCATTATTATTTTCAGTTCTAATAACCTTTGTATCTGATATTTTATTATAAAATTGTTTGAAGTAATTTTAAGTACATGTCTTTTTGTTTATCTTAATTCGAGTTGATTTCAAACTAATATATTACAATAATTTTTAAGCTTACTAGTGATTATACTAAATTTTTAACTAATATACGGTACAATTCATTTAAATGTTATAAAAGAGTAAATCTTATGTAAGTATATTCAAATATAATAAAATAATTCGTGTTATCAAACAAGATAGTGTAAGTCCATTGGATTTACCAGTCGTGGGTTCAATCTGATATCTCTATGAACGATGCCATGATCATTTAAGCGTAGCTAAAAGGCGGGTAGGGAAAGTGTAACAAAAATAATAAATGTAAAATGAAGTTTTGAGTTAAGTTTCTCTGAGATTTTACGTTTCATGTTACGAGTAAAAACCCAATTTGTTTTATCTAAACTGTAATTCATTTGATAGTTTGAGCATAATTAACTGTAATGACTATCCGTTTTGTTTTTTAGATTTATATTTTATGTACAAGATTGATTGATTTGTTTGATGAATTTGTAAACTTACTGAGAATATGCTCATTTATATGCTGATATGAAGAGCAATTAATTTTATCCTTATTAGAGTCAATTTGGTCTATTATCTAATCAATGATGTTCAAACGTCGCAATATGATCCATTCCTAAATATTAATATTTTAAAAATGTCATAGTTTTTTTGCAAGGCTAAATTGAGTACTAAAAACTAATTATATGACACACTAAATTGCACTAAGTTAATTTTGTCAATTTTGTAATTTGGCACATACATGGGTAATAGTAAATAGCTAGTTCTCACTTTGTAAAGTATGATACAACTAAATTAATTTCTACAAAAGTATTGTACGACTATAAAATTTGTCTAATCAAAGTTTTCTAATTTATTTGATTTGATCCTACAAAGTTTAAATTAAAAGTTTTTTTAATAATTTAACTATTTTTAAGGGCACCTAAATTTTACAACCAATGCCTTGTAGTGTAGACGTGCTTATTATTTGAGTATGGATATAAGAGATTACAAAAACATTTTTAATGACCTATACCTTATTTTATTCAATAAAAAGTTAGATTCTTTTTCTTCAACTGTAATTTTTTTATTTACATAGTAAGTTAAATATGCAAGTTTTGATTTGTTATTTGAGTACTGATATTAGAGATTACAAGAACAATTTTAATGACCTATACCTTATTTTATTCAATAAAAAACTAAATTCCTTTTCTTCAACAGTGAACTTTTTTTTTTATAGAATAAGTTAAATATGCAAGTTTTCATTTGAGCACAATTAGCTTTTTATTGACCTGCTTTCAGCAAAAACAACTTATATCTTCAAAGGCCTTTCCAACATTTATTAAAGAAATAGGAAATTATAATACTTAACTTTGTTGAAGAAGTCAATAAAAACACTTAGCTTGTGGACTAAGTGACCTCATCCCTTAACCCTTCTCATAGAACAAGAAATTTCCTGTTTTGAATTTTTAAATGACTAATTTACCCCTAATTTATTCATTACCCCCCTCGGCATCCCCGTTTAGAGTTTAGACGCTTCCCAAACATGATGTTAAACTCCACAGTATTTTTAACTTCTCCACTGTTCTTTTTCTCATTAAAACTGTTATAAACAAAATGTTGCTTTGGGATTTTAATCAACATTTTCCGTAGAGAATAAAAAACATTTAAACGAGAATATACTTGGGGTTATTTATTGAACTAAATGAATTATAGACGGGGAGTGAACTCATTAATAAGGCGGAAATAGAGGCTTAGTTGTTCTGTGTTCGTGCATGAAATGGAATCCGTTTTGAAGTCTTGAAAAATTCACTTTATTGTCTTGGTATCGATCAAAACTGTTCTTTATGTTGAGATTGAGCCCCAACGTTAAAGCAAAATTTCGACTTGCATGCAATTCCGTTTTCTACCCAAATCGGACTGGGATTGGGCTATGCTTCACCCAGCTTTTGCAAATAACATAAACTTATACGGTGGAAAACACTTCTTGCCCATCATTGTTGAGAAAATATAAATCACAGTCACTATCATTAGGAGTGTAAACGAGCCGATTTAAGTCGAGTAAGGGTGTGTTTAAGTTTGACTTGATATAAAATGAGTTGAATCAAATTTTATTGTAAACGAGCTGAGCCGAGCTTGTCTAAAATTTATAGTATTTGGGTTTGATTAGAGTCAAGCCCGAGCTATGTTCGAGCCAAACTCTAGCTAAGTTTGAGCCTAACAAATATTTATGTGTTCGACTTATATAAGATCAAATTTTTTTTGAACAGTATATAAGTTTAATGTGACATTAATAGTATTTATAAGCCAAGCCGAATTGAATATTTTTTCGAGTTTAAATATATCGAGTTTGAATTTTGAGCCAAGCCGAATCGAACACTCATTTGCTCAAATTATTTATTGTTCAACGAGTTTATCCATTTCGAGCCGAGTATTTTTTCGAGCACAAAATTAACGAACACGAACTAAGCCAAATACAAAAAACTCGCGAGTAGGCTTGACTTATTTACACCCCTAAGTATCATGTAAGAACCAACAAGATGATGTTTGATCAATGGATGCCCAAAAAAATAAATTTTTGATAAAACATCAACTTTGAAAGAAAATTTTTTAAAAGGTAACAGAGGATTTTTGGTTATTGGAGAAGATTGAATGTCTCTCTTACGAGGATGTAGAGATCAGCTGGGAAAGAGAGATTTTACAAAGTCATACATAAAAGTATTAATGGTAATAAATAATGATGTAAATGTACTAATGGTCTTGAATAGGAAAAATAAATGCTCAATGACTTTCCATGTGTATATATATATACATATAATTTTTTAAATATTTTATTAAAAATAGCTCAAACTGAATGGAAGTGTGCTCGTACTGTACCAAATTAATTTGAGTCAAATTTTAATTCAAACAAAATCAAACCGAACATTGAGCATACACAGTCTCATTGAATTGTTAATCAGCACCACTAGTTAGTATATTGTGCTAATAAGTAGGCCGCTTTTAAAGCCAGGATTTTTTTTTTTGGGTAGTGACCAGCGAGCTACCTTGAGTTTTTAGTGGTTGCGGCCTCGTTATCTTTGAACTGTATCTTCCCACATTTATAAGGTGATGATTTATGTATCATCATTTGTGTTGTCAATCGCGTTTCAAGAATGCACCCTGCCGACGCGATCGATTCCTTTTCCAACGCTGAAAGCTCTTTCCAATGGCACGCTCCTAAAAGCCATTGGCAAATCCGTGTGGACCACAGCACACAGTGGATCCCACTAACTCCAATGGTTACAACTACAAGGGTTAGGTGTGTGTCTTCTCATCGGATGCCCGTCTATAATATGACTTTAGTTTAGTCTCGATGACCATCCAACCCTTGCTTTTTGTCGAGGAGCCAAGGCAGCACCGAATCTGTTCTTCTCTCCATCGTTGGCTACCCATCTCTCCTGTCGGCGCTCCTCTCCATGGCTGCCTACCCAATTTATTGTTTCAAACTCATCTCTTCTCCTCCTCCATGCAAACTTGTTTGAGCGTTTAATTGTCTGCACCTGGGGAAGATAAAAGAGTGGTCATGTCTCTACTAATCTGGAAGAGGAAAGAACATACGGGCTTCATTTATTTACTGCTATGTACTGTCCAACTTCACGTACAATTTAACAGTTACTGCTGGACATAGAATTTGTCTGTGATTGTTATATATGGACCGCGGGCACCAGGTGCATGCAGGCATTTACTATGGACAACTATCGTCTAACGGATAAGAGTTTAGACAACTCGTGTGCAAGAGAACTTTTAACGAAGTCGTTCCTTATATATGAAAGCATTAAGCTGTAATTATCAGATAGAGCTAAACCCAACATTTGCATGGTTTTGCCCATGTTGTTAGTGATAGATCTAGTCATAACTTGTTGACAAAAGGCTGTACACTACTCACAGAGTGTGAAGAAGAGAGGTTGCAGCCATTTGGGAAGTAGTTGCCACCTTGTGGGTGCAAGTATTGGCGCTCAGTTGTGGTCCCAAACTCCCAACTCAAATCCATTTAAACACACAACTGGTAATACAGCTTAGACCCACCTTCTCATTCTCAATTTTTGCTATGTAGTCGTTGCCACCTTGCTCATGCAGTTGAATTCCATATGGATGCATGATGATAGTATTCAAATATAATAGCTCTGACTTGATCATGTTCCACCTTGACGAACCGTAAAGCAAACTCAGACTTAATGAATTCTCTGCCTTCGACTTGACCACCGAACATTTGCACTCAAGCATTACATTCCTTCCCTGATGGTATAATGCTTCAGCACCTCAGCGTTTTAATTTATATTATTATCATTTAACCTTGGTTTAAAGAGAAGTTTTCAGCAGACAACTTGTTCCAATATGCATTATTAATGCTTGAAATAAAAAATTTTCCTCACATAGAATAATCATAATACTTGTGGGAGCAATCTTAGGTAGGTTGATTAGGGTGGAGATAGATAATGATGGAGTTATGAGCGCTCCATCGAAAGTGAATGTTGGATAGATGCACCATTTCCCAATCCAAATCTTACTGGTGGTCTCTCCCAGCCCAGTGGTAGAGACGAGAGAGAAGAACCACCAAGCCACACTTTCCTCGGGTTTGTTCCGAAATCCACAAAATCAAGGTAGCTTGCTGCCTTTAAATATCCACGAAGATTTATATATCACCAATAAGTGCTTATGGTGATCGTTGTAGAGACAAACCGAACCCCAATTGCTTTTCTAATTTACAGCTAATTTAATTTTATTTACATTAATTGGAAGGTAAAAGAGAGAACTCCATTCTTTTGTAACTCAAGATTAAAGAGAACCAGTTTATAGCAAGATTATGAAATCTTATCATCAAGACTACGCACGGTCCAAAGCTCTTACGTTAAAATTTTATTTTTTACAAATCTATAATTTCAAATTTTGTGTAAGATTAAGAGTTCAAAGCTTCCTCCTATGATTATTATTTTATCCGTTTACACCAACGAGTGTTAAAATCAACCCTAAAGTCAATTCTTGCAGGCTAATTATGTTGAAAATATGTAACCGCTAAAAGATTACCTTGCACTTGTGTTCCGCACAATATTACAAGCTCATAAATCATAATATCATGGTTGTTTAAAGCTTAAGGATTAGATTTATAGTGTTGCTACAACTCTTAATTTGATGTAATAATCGCACCAAAAAGTGTCACAATTGTATCTCTGACCCTTAAAAATGTAAGAAGTAATATATACAATTTGTTTAACAAACGAAATAATTTTTACAAATGGATGAGTGGTTTATTTATCTTTGCAAATTCCAACTACATTTCCGGCTAAAATCTTTTAACTCATATCTGTGATTCAGTAAAAAAAAAAACCTTTGAGGGTAGTTTCGTCTTTTAGCTTCCCACAATGTAACGTCAGGTTTCACCCCGTGGCCTTTTAGAGGGGAACCAGAGGAGGTCAAACGCTTGCCGTTTTGCAAATGGCTAAAGTACCCCCCATTGCCTTCATTGCCCCGAATTGGAGGAATCCAATGCCCGTGCTTTCTTCTTTCCCCATTTCCATGTGCACGCAGGGTCCCATTATTTTTTGCTAAATTCCACCTCCATAATTGGCTTGTTTCTTACTTCTTTGTTTGTCTCGTTAATGGACAAATGCCACCAAAATTGATTCATGGTAAGACCTATCAAACATCACACTCATATACGATGATCGAAAGGGGTCCAAACTTGAGTTTGTTTCCCTCTTCCCTTTTTCACATTCAGCTAATTTTATTTCACCCACCCAAATTGTTTCATGCAATGACAGTTCTGTCTTTGGAATGAATGGTGGAGTTATTGTAACCTGTGGGCGAATATTATTTACCAGCTCTCTACAACTTTTTACATTTGACGTGTAATTTGGGCTAGAAAAAAACGCTTTCATTTGATTATTGATTTTGGGGGTGTGACGTTTGCGTGGATGCTAGCTCGGGGGCGCAACTGGTGTCGAAGGTATTTATCAGTATCACTTATTAATTTTTTAACCATTACTTATTGCATTATTTATTATTTTTTAACTATTTAGCAGTGTCAATTTTCAACCGATTTGATACATGATAAGTGATTAATAATTGATTTTTTAAATGTTAACTATATAAACATTTGATAATACAAAATACTTATTAAAATTATAAATTTAGTATCATTTAAATAATATATTATTTATTTTTAAAAGGATATAATAATATAGATTACATTTTTTATTTCAAAATAAATAAAATAATAATTGACAAAACGACAGTGAGGTTGTTTTAAAATAAAAATAGTGTGATTAAAATTATCACTTTTTTATTATTTTTAAATGATAAAAAATACTTAATTATTTTAATTTTATTTAATGCAAAATAATTAATAAAATTTTAACCCGATCCACCGTTCACGGTCCTTTATTTCATCGCTAGCAGCGGGAACAACCGAGCTTTGTAATCCTCGAAAACACGCCATGTCGTCGATACTTTCCCTCTTGACCAATTTTGTCGCATTTAACACCCAACGTGCTGTTGACTGCAATTCATTTCTTTTTTTTTATAAAAAAAATTTATGTTTGGACTACAACCATATTCTTAAACAAATTATTTTATATTAAATAAAATCCATGACATAGTAATTAGTTTTGTAATAACGAATAGTTTATACTAACAAGGGGAGGCATGTTTGAATCTCTTCAAGGCTCGTACAACGTCGGAGACAGGTTTAGCTTTCCCAAGTACTGACACTCAATGGGTGTGTGTGGACAGTGTTCTCAGAGCCCTGACTCAAAGCTCCACAGAGCAAAGGAGGGGACACCACCGCACTTTCCAGCTTTCTAATACCATTTCTAACCTCCTCAACAATCTCTAACCTTTTTTATTTTCTCTAACCCAATTGCCCACCTTTTCACAAATTTGCATTATAAACGCTTAACTTTAGTAAAATGATACCAAGCCCAAATATTATTATCTTCACCCACAGCATCCTCCCTCACCTTGCCTCCTCCTCACACTGCGAAGTGCTAGAGCTGAGTCCAACCTCGAAGCGCTCAAAGAATCGATTTTTCCTGCGCTTTACATCGGTTTGTGCTTGCCTCGACAGCGGCCGCTGGTTTTTGTGAGGTATGTATCAATGCTTTTGCTCATGCCGTTTGAAAGTTGTTTCCTTGGCGCTGGGATGTGGCTGCCGCCGGCATTTTGGCTCTCGCTGTCGTGCCTTGCATGGTCGGTGCTTGGTAGATCACTTTATTCTGTTTTCGTTTGTTCTTTTCCGGTTCAAGGCCATTTTTCGGCTGATTGGTGAGCCAGTCCCTGCTGCCGTTTGGCTGTCTCAGGGTCAGTGAGTGAATGCCGGCCGTGGAGATTCGTCGTTGACTTTCGTTTCCATCCTGCTTCTGTTTGTTTGTTCTTTTTTTTTTTTTGGTGTAATGGACTTCTATTTCATCATAAGTGGATTTTTTTTTAAGTCTTTGTTTTTGTTGTACCAGTATGTCGTGATTTACTACATTGGAGTGAGTTCAATCTGCTGTGACGACCTGCAACATCGTCTTCTAAGAGGATGATGTGTATTTGGATCCGTCGTAGCATGTTGCTTGAGCAGGAGCTTCTTCATGACGAACTACCGTGTTCTGGAGAGGCTCTGCTCCTTACCTTCCACATTATTCTTTGTCGTGATTGGCATCTCATTATATTATTAAGACTTGAAAAAGCTGCCAGTCCATCTGTCGGTGGTCAGGAAAGTTCTGTAAGAAATTCATTCAGATCATATTAGAATACCGGTCTTAATATTGGTGGCTTGCTTTCCGTCAGGCTACCTTTATTTTGTTTTTGGTTTTTTGTTTTTTGAGATCTGAATCTGCAGTTTCATTGCAATTCTGCCATCTTTTCGAATGCTTTACACTTCGTCCATTCTAAAAATCCTTCCTCTTTACATGGCGTATATGCACATCAGTCATCACAATGATGCACGTTGAGTGAAAAAAAAAAAAAAAGAACCTGTTAAGTACTCTTTCAATGTTGAACGGGCTGATGAGTGGTTGATTTATGTCGATATAATTTTCTGTTGCTCTTTCTTTAGTTACTAATTGCCGTGTGCGTCAGACATTATTGCCCTTTTATTTTTAGATGCCGATTTCGATGTATAATACACAGTCTTTTTTTTTTAATGTTTGTTATCAATGTTATTGTTGGCGTGAAGTTTTATCTCTTGGTGCTTACTACTTTTGATCCACACATTGTAAACAGAGCTAGTTCAAAATGAGTCACCGGAGTTGGCCATGGAAGAAAAAACATTCGGAAAAAGTTATGGCAGGCACTCCTGTGAGGACATCTTTGCCTGATTCAACTGTAAATCAAGTGGAGGAGGTAGAATGCCGCAAATATGATAGTTCTTAGTGTTAGAGATGAGAGCCATTTGAGTGATGGCTAATTGACTTTTCCTTTTTTCTTGGCTGTTAATCTCAATTACTTTCATTTACATTTTCATGGTCTGAAAATGCATTCTGAGTGCTTCAGAATCATAGCAGTAAATAATAAAAATCAAAGATTAGTAATTAGGAATGCAGAATAAAAGCTTTTATATTTTATTAGGAGATGCTAGTATGTAGAACTGAGACTAAATGTTTTTCTGTTCATTTTAAGATCAGTTTTCTCACCATTTTCAACTCTGATTTATGGCTATCATTCACCATATAGCAAATCCATCTTATAGAATTTGGATTTGGATTCTATTTTATATTATATTGGAAATATGTCAGCCTGATGCTTTCTTTGGCAGGATGACTCAAAAAAGGTGAAGTATGTCCAAATTACAGAGGAGTCATATGCTAATCTGAGGGGGCTGGAAGATGAAGTAAAGTTATTGAATGAAAAGCTATCTTCTGCCCTGTCCGAGATTGCCACTAAAGACGTTTTGGTTAAGCAACATGCCAAGGTTGCTGAAGAAGCCGTTTCAGGTTATTTTCAGAGGCTTGTAAATTTTATTGTATAATCGACCAAGTGACAAACTCTAGAACAAATAACAAAAGATAGTAGGACTTTCATGGTGGCAGCCATCCATAATCACTTGATCATTGTCTAGACTTTACAATCGTATGTCACGCAAATTTTTAACATTGTTGTTAGGAGATGCTGGTTATGCATTTGGTGATGCTAAACAACCTATGTTATATAAATAATGTGTTTCCAGGACTTTCCATTATATGTAGATGGCTGAAATAAATTTTTGTTAACATTTTGAAAGCCACCAAGTTCATTTATTAGTGATCACCTAAAATAAAGAGGCTCCAACTGAAATTTGATTGAAATTAAAACTTGTGACTGCAAATAATATATTTGGCAGAGTCGAATAGAATTCGTACAACTACAAGCAATCATTTTCGGATGAGAGTTGGCACTTGTAAGGGATCAAAGCACTAGATTTTAGCCATTCTTTTTTATGCATTCTGGATGACGAGTTGTTATTCCTTCTATCTGGTTCAATGATACTTGTGATGGACCTATTCTGCTTGTACAGGATGGGAGAAAGCAGAAGCGGAGGCCATAGCTCTGAAAAGCCAACTTGAATCAGTCATGCTGCAAAAACTTACAGTTGAAGACAAGGCATTACATCTGGATGGGGCTCTGAAAGAGTGCATGAGGCAGATTAGAAGTGTTAAGGAGGAAGGTGAACAAAAGCTGCATGATGTGGTATTTGCAAAAACTAAGCAGTGGGAGAAACTCAAAGAAGAATTCGAGTTAAAAGTAGTTAATTTGAATGAGGAGCTTCTCAAGGCAGCTGCTGAGAACAATGCACTCTCACGGTCCTTGCAGGAACGTTCTGCTGTGCTAATGAAAATTAGTGATGATAAATCTCATGCAGATGCTCAGGTTGAGGTCATGAAGAGCAATATCCAGTCATGTGAAAAGGAAATTAGTTCTTTAAAATATGAACTCCATGTAGTTTCTAAGGAGCTAGAGATTAGAAATGAGGAGAAGAACATGAGCCTGCGATCCGCAGAAGTAGCTAATAAGCAGCACTTGGAGGGCATAAAGAAGATAGCTAAGCTGGAAGCAGAGTGCCAAAGATTACGTGGACTTGTTCGGAAAAAGTTGCCAGGGCCTGCTGCTTTGGCACAAATGAAACTAGAAGTTGAAAACTTAGGACGGGACTATGGAGAGCCTAGAGTACGCCAGTCTCATATGAGAAACTCTGGCCAACATCTGGTTTCACCTGGTGATTTTTCCCTTGATATTGTTCAAAGTAAAGAAACTGAATTTCTCACTTCCCGCTTAATGACAATGGAAGAAGAAACAAAGATGCTGAAAGAGGCTTTATCCAAGCGTAATAATGAGCTCCAAGCTTCCAGAAACTTGTACTCTACCACTGCAAACAAACTTCAGAGCTTGGAGTCTCAATTGCAGGCTGCTAATCCACAGAAACATCCTGAGACTTTGAATGTGGCTGTTCATCTTGAGACTTCGTTGGGCTTGAACACAAGTAATCCACCAAGTCTTTCCTCCTTGTCTGAAGATGGATTCGATGAGGTAGCTAGTATTGCTGATTCGTCATTAACAATCCCATTTTCAGAGACTTCTCATTCCAAGAAGGGTAAGAACCATGAAAAGAGTAGTAAAAATGAAAGTTCTAATCACTTAGAGCTAATGGATGATTTTCTGGAGATGGAGAAGTTGGCATGTTTATCGGTAGATTCTAATGGAATCGATTCTTCTGGTAATGTTTCTGGTCTGGTATTTGGAAGAGGCAAAGGCAAATTGGAAGTTGAGGTTGAGATTGCATTGCCAGGTATGGAAAATGGTAAAGCTCCTGATCCAATTTCAAATGATCTTTCCGGCAAGCATTCAAGGACCAAGTCTATGCTGGAGAAACTAAAGTCAAGAATCGCTTTGGCATTTGAAAGTCAAGCAAAAGAAGATGACTGCAGTATAATCTTGGAGGAGATAAGGAGGATTGTGCAGGATGTACAAGAAGACTTGCCTCAGAACTCAGGCAATTGTGTTTTTGAGAAAACAATCGATACTGGGAGTACTTTGCCATCTGACTCTAAGCCATTTATTGAAAATAAACAATCAATTGGTAGAAAATTGGAAGAATCAGTGTCTGAAATTTGCGAATTTGTAATGTTTTTCCGAAAAGAAGTTTCAGAACTTGAGGGGTGTGAAAATTTTGTTAATTCTGAATTAATTCATAAGATTGATGAGGTCCTTATTTCTACTTCTATGACTTTGTCTAGCCATATGGATTTGGGAGATTTTGTTATCGGTCTGTCTTGTATCTTGGCCAAAGCTCGGGAATTGGGAATGAAGAGTATTGGTATAAAATGCAATGAAGTGGAGGCTTATGGCTTTGATTGTGTAGATAAGGTAACACTGCTGGAAAATACTGTTCAACATATCCAAGCTGAAGATGGAATTTCAAATGAGTGTACTCTTGTTTCTCACCCCTCTCTGGATATTGAGGAAGGAAGCTTGGCTCCCGGGCTTGAGTTAAATGGTGGAGCACATAGATACAAAGTTGAGTTTGAGCAGTTGAAGCATCAACAAGAAGATATGTTAATTGATCTGGCCAGATGCAATGAGAGTCTAGAGCAAAAGAGATTCCAATTAGAGGAAAAGAATAAGCTTGTGGTGGAATTGAGGGCCCAATTGACCACTAGTCAGAAGTCAAACAGCCTTTGTGAAACACAATTGAAATGCATGGTAGAGTCCTACAAGGCGCTTGAAAACCGTTCAGAAGATTTAGAAGCTCAGATAAATATTCTTCGCAGAAGAGCAGAAAACTTGGAAACTGACCTTGCTGAAGAAAAGCATTGTTATGACAATGTTTCTGCCAAATGCGAGGGCCTTGAATTGAAGTGTCAGGATCTTGAGTTCAAATGCAAAGATCTTGAAGCCTCGTGCATTAACTATCAACTAAGATGCAAGGAGTTTGAAGAGCAAATTCAGAGGTAATTCATGCTCTTTTGAGTGTCTGTCAGTTGTAAAAATTCACTGAAACCATGATCTCGAATTGCTGCTATTAGAAATGTGATGCAGGAGCATTTATGGAAGCTTTATTATTTAGAGTTTATCTTATTTTGAGAAGAGTTATATTTTGTAACGTTTCTTAGTTAGCTCACCTAGGAGTCTTATAATTGGAATTGTTAATTTAGGAGTCTTCTTGTTCAAGTCATTACTTTAAATTAGTCCTTTATTTTAGTCTATAAATATTTCTTCAAGCCTTCACTCTAGACATGGGTTTGAATTGTTCATCTATGTTCCCGTAGCTAATCCTTCATTCAAATATGTCTGAGTTTCTTGTACGTAAATTAATATTTTTGTCTGTGTTTATATTTGTAGAACTGAAAAAGGCTCTTCAGTAGCTCCTGAATCTGACAAAGTCAAACAGGTAATTTGTGGAATTGTGAAGGAACTGTGTGGAAGCTTTTCATGCTCTGTCAAGATGTGCAATTTTAACTTGTTTTACTGTTTTTTTTTTTGTAATGAATGTTGCAAAGCAATTTTATTAGGAGCTGTTAGTATCAGTTCCCATTGTTAATAAAAAAAAACTGTGGTTTCCCCTACCGATATGCTATATAACTGCTTTTATTTTTTCATTGTTGATTTTTTTTTTTTTAGTTTTTATTTATATTTTTTAATGAAAGCCTGTTCTGTATGAGCCAAGCAATCACTAGCAGCCCTTAGGCAAGGCTTAGTAGTAAAAGCTTTGATGCTCATAATTATTGAGGAACATTAGCAAACAAATCTTCGTATGCAATTGTTTAATAAAGCTTACCTGTATTTATTGTTACAGGAGAGAGAAATAGCTGCAGCTGCAGAGAAGCTGGCGGAATGCCAGGAGACAATTTTTCTACTCAGTAAGCAACTGAAGGCACTCAGATCACCGAAAGATCCAGTCGTGCCCGTAAATAACGAGAGACGCCAATTGAGCATGGATTTGCAAGAAGATGAGCCAAGTCCTCATAAGTTCAAATCCCGCAATGCTCTTTCTCAAGATTTTGATCGCTCTGATTTCGAGAACATTGCTTCAGCCATAGTCATGCAGGGATCTGGCAGCGGGTCACACTTGGACCGTGGTAGTGCTGCAGCAAGTCCCAGAACTGAAGCAAGTGCAACAATAGCGTCGCCAACATATCCAAAACATCCAACGCATAGACCTACAAAATCATCTTCATCCTCCTCTCTGGTAATTACTCCTGAGAAACATGGACGTGGATTTGGTAGGCTTTTCTCAAGAAGCAAAGGGAGTGGTAAATAATGTAGTTATTCTCTGTTTATGACCTACGGAAATCTAACTAATTTTATATACGAGAATGAAAAATCCAACAACCCAGGTTCGTACTTGTGTGTCTCTAAGGTTTTCAGATCATCCTACCGTCAATGTGTTTCCTGGTTTCTTTGCCTTCAAGAGAAGCATGCTGGTGGAATATACCAACAACAAATGTGGACATTAAAGTTGAGAGTTTTGAGTGTAATATGTAACTATGCACTATGTGCAGTACACAAGCAACAGTGTAAAAAATTCCCATCTAATGAGAAACTGGCTGTGCGTCTTATGTGGCGCCTATCTAATCTTGTGCAAGCACTGGCTCTCAAGGCTTGATTAACGGTTTTTTTAAATTCCAGGCATGTTATAGACGGGGATTCTAAGTATTGTGCGAAGAGGGTTTTTTACTGATCAAGTCAGGATTAGGGTTTAGGGTCCAGAGTACGATGCAAGTGCTTTTATCTTGTGTGTATTTAAGCAAGGTTCTATTGTACGTACATATATAAATAATCTACATCCTCTCTCTGGCTCGTTCTTCCAAAGCCCAGACCCAAATGGGCCAGCATATAAACTTACCCATCTTCGGGAGAATTTCTTCTCTGGTTGCTCCTTGTGTACATTGGGCTCCTGCATCCTGAGTCCTGACTAGTTGACAGCACAGCACAAGAATAGATCCCCACAGCAAACAAAGAAATTACAACTATGTTGCACGCATGGTATATACTAGGGGTAGAGATGGGCACAACAAAGGTGAGCCAGCACGTGTCCCTTAATTTGAAGAATGCCCACTATGCCCACTTCGACATTTATCACTAATGTCCATGCTGTATGTTGCGGACAAACGATGAAATGGACGGACAAGCGACATTATCATAAATAAATCATTTTATTAACATAAATTAATTTCGTTAAAAAATATATGCTAAGTAGTTGTTTGATAGAATAACACAAATATTTTCATTGCTATATATTGAGGAATAAAAAACTTGTATAGAATATAGAGAAGTAAATTAAGAAAAATAATTAGTTAAAGAATAAATATCATTACAAATTGAACAACAAATTATAGTATACTTGTTTCATAAATAGCAGTCATGTTGGAGAAGGGCCAAAAAAGGGAAGAAATTTTTGGAAAAGCGGCATTAAGGAAGACGACGGGAACTTATATCTAAATCTTGGACCTCGGTATTTGGCAATTTTGTTTTGTTAATTAGTTAAAAATTTTGGTAAACATTTTAAAAATATGATTAGCATAATTAGTTTTAGGTAAGGCCAGTAAATCTTTTTCTTCTCAAGTGATAAAATCCATAAATCTTAATAATTCTTACCAAATCTTAATGTATCTTCCAAAGTATTTTTATTTATATTTAATTATAAATGGGCATAAACAATGACAGACACAACAGGTCACCTCGAATCGATGATTCGGCCTGTAGTGTAAAGCGATTAAAAATTATAAATTTTGGGATGTTAATTTATAACCAATTAAAACGCAAAATCGATTCACAGAAAAACCTAAGGGAATTTAATATGCAAATAAATTACAAAAAATAATGAAAGACACCTAGGGCTGGAATCATATAATTAGGACACTTAAATGAGTCGAAGTCATAGACGAGACTAAAATCTTGAAGACAATCCAGTAGAGTTTCCCCCCTAACTAGGGCATTAGAAAAAAATTTACAACTTGTTACATTCACAATTACTAAAATCACACACAGAACATTTCAAAATTTTATACTCCACACACAAAAATGTTAATGAGGTGCTTCACCTCATTCACATCACTTACAGAGTATTTATAATATAATTTTTATATTTTTCAGGCTATTTGCAAAATAAAGCCCAAAAGTTTTTCTAACACATATTTTTTCTTTGCTCTAGGTACCTGCACACAAAATAAAGTCTTGCATACCTGAGATTTATTTAACCTTCAATATCAATATTTTAAGGCTTGAAGAATTCCTTTACAAAATAAGTTAGACTTGCATGTTTTTAAGTATTCTGTTTGCAAAATAGAAAGATTTACTTACGAATAACAAAATATATATATTGCAATCATATTTGTATTTTCAAAATCAGCCCAATGCCCCACACATTCACATATGAAATCTGCATACCTCCACAAATTAAAGATGGAGGGAGATATCTACAAACAAAACAAAACAAAACAAAAAGAGCAATGAAACAACACAACAACAACTAGCCCAACATCTCCAACCTCCTCATAATTCGTGCAACTACACCGACCAACCCTATGACTACTCACCTAAATATAATAAAAACACGTCATGTAACGACCCGCCCGAACTGGGCCAAGTGTTACTTAAAAAGTTAAATTTTATAAACATAACATGCAAAAACTTGAATTATAATATGGCCAATAAATCTAGAATTTATTAATCATAAAAATAATAAATCATATTATGATAGCATGTATTAAAATAAAGAAATAAATTAACTACTTAAGCAAATATTCCACAGTCTTTGACCGTTTCCCGTAGCCACACTTATAACTCAAAAGAGTAAAAGGGAAGTCTAATTTATTATCAATTCACCAAGCCTACTTTGGTAAAAGAACCGTCCACCACACTCTTAAGCATCAGTCCAAAGTTGTTCACCTGCGGAGGCAATTCCGCGTTAGTGATAAAACCACTAAGCCGCATAATTACATGAAACAAGTCAATATATTCCCCATTAATATTTCACAAATCTTTTAGTGATTATGAGCC
>JAVDBV010076382.1:0-28160 GCA_032619315.1 Piper longum
TCCCCCCGCCGACCGCGCCCCGCCCCTCCAGATCCTCCCCCCCCCCCCCCAGCCGCGGCCACTCGCCGCCACTGCTGTCGCCGCTGTCGGGTAGGGTTTTAAAATTTTAATTATAATTTTATCCATGCTTAAATAATTTAATAAATATCATACCTAAGGTATTTTAGTAATTTTTAGGGCCGACCAATTCGGCCACAAAATCGGATCATCTCGCTGTCGATCTGATTTAAATCGACTGATTTCATTCAGAATCGACCGATTTATGCAACTCTGAGTAAGGCATTAGCTGAGACAATAGCGACAAAATAGCCTGATTAAAACCCACTAAGGCAAATGATAATTGCATGCCCCTGCTTTTAACATTATACGCAACAAAGCAACCAATTTGACGATATCTAGGCGTACTTCCTATTTCATGTAGCTCTATGTAGGTTATGTAAGTCGGGTATCGTTTTTAATTTTTGCTTTTAGGAAACAAAATCCTAATTTAGAGATCATTTTTAATACGAGATGGAAGGAGAAAAAGGAGGAAACAAATTAATCATCTTAGAAGAAAATTTCAACAGTGCATTTGTAATATTTTGTCTGCGACTCCCTACATTATATGATAACTTAAGCTTATTCTTGAGATATATGTATTTATGACATTCTAAAACCATAAGCTTAATCTTACGACTGGCTGGACTGGCCTGTCTATGATTTTATTTATTAAAATGTGAAATTTTTAATAAATAAAATCATAGACAGGCCACGCTCAACGTATCCGCTGTCGTCTAGTCGGTTAGGATACTAAGCTCTCAACTAGAGTTTAACTCCCGGCAACGGCAACAGATTTTCCCATTTTTACACTTATCAACTCGGGCATGTTTGTGCGGGATTATTTTTCTAAATAAATCATTAACTGATTAAAAAAGAAAATTATGTGTGGGTTTGCTTTGTGCTCTTCTTTAAAATTAAATAAAAAATGGTTACACAAGAAGATCATGTGTCGGTTTTCAATAAAAATATAAATCATAATTGATTAAGAAAGAAAATTATGTGTGGGTTTGCAGAAACCAAAATCTACTCGTAAGTCAAAAACATGTTAAGAATGCACCGTGGAAAAATTACAAAGGTGGATCTTTTTTCTTTGTCGTGGAACATAATTAAAGAAGAGGCCAATGTTTAAAGCGAACCTGACCTTGTGAACCCCTCCCTATATTGTGGTTAATGAGAAACGTGATCTATTAATTCTAAAAATCGAAAAGAAAAAACAATCAATTGCCAAATTTAAATATGAAAAGGACTTCCAACCGTCAAAAATTTGCTTAGTTTGATTTTTATACAGATTTTATGTCTTTTTTTTTAGCTCACTGCATTAGGAAAGAGATTTAGTGTATCAAATGCTATAGGAACTGAGTGCCAACTCTATCAATGGTTATAATCAACAAAATTTATGGAATATAACCATAAACTGTAATTATTTTTTAAATTCCACTCATTGAAAAAATTTAAGCCAGTAAAAAACTTTTTATAGGGAGTTTCTTGTAGCAACTGATACAACAAATCCTCTCCCGCTGCATTAATTCCATGTTTTCCCGGAATTGAACATGATAATAATTCCCTCTAGTTAGCTGACTTGGCAGACTTCAATTTTCTTCTTATATTAATAAAAAACAAGTGATTCTACTAAAATAAAGAAAGTTGCAACTACAGAGGTGCCGTGTCGATTAGCTAACCCCCAAAAAAATTGCCATATGGCTTCACGTTTTACGCTTAGGTTCAATCCATATAAATTTTATAGTTTGCCAAAAAAAAAAAATCACATCAATGGACGGAGCTGTGCGTACATATATAAAGCTGCAAGTTATCTTCTCGTTCAATCAAATAACGTGAAAGAGCTGATAATCGAATGACCCAGCCGGCGGACAGGTCTTTTTAAGTTTTGTTTTTCATAAACATACCAAGACAATCCAGTGACATCAAACACAAACAGATATCCAGTTTGATCGAGCAAGAGCGCACAATCAAATTAGTCTAAACGATTCATTGATATATAAAAGCATCATGCTTTCTTGCTAAGCTGGAAAGGGCATGCCTTAGTTGAGGCCTGACCTTCTTTGTTGGGGTGATGGTCTGAATCCGAGAGGGGCTGCCCCTTGAGTAGACCTCCGAAGAGCTCAGCCGCGTCATAATATATCTCCACTTCTTCCACCCTCAGAGCTTCATCAACCTAGTTAAACAAGACAAGTTCTATCGTTACATATCATGCTAAATCAAATCACGCTAACATTAATTTAACAAGATGAGAGTAATTATCTAGCTACAAATCGCTGGTTAATTGTACAACTTAACGTACATATGTAGCTCTTTCATATCATGTAGCCCCAATAGAAACGAGATTAAAAAAAAGATGGGAATCCCCATATATAAAATTAATGTTCTTTTCCTCGTTATATGTATAATATTCATGTTTAGATTAACAACACCTTTACAATAATCTTCTTCTACCAATAAACAACAGGGGACATCTGAATATACAAGTGCAGTGCATGTGTCGTCCTACTACATGATAAGTAACAAATACAATAAATAATAATGCAGCAAATCAGCAAACCACGCACGTCACAGATTATGAAAGAATCTCTCATTAGTCAATCCATTTACTCGTTATTGTAAATGTATGAATATAAATTTTTTAGAAAATGTACTGTCACAAAATATTTAATTTTTATATTTTCATAATATTGTGATTTTAAATTATCAAGTAAACTTATATTAAACTTAAGCGCTATGAAAAAAATACGAGAACGTCAACTTTTTAATCATAACGTTTAAGTGAGACGCTCAAGATTTTTAATATTTTTCTTTCATTAAAAAATCATGCACAAATCATCTTTGATTTGAATGACTAATAACTAACTTACGTGGGGTGATTGACTGACTAATAACCTACCAATAAAGACTGAAATGAATGAGTTAAGAGGGAGGTGAATAAGCCTAAGAACCTTGAGAGTGGCAACTCCGGTGAACTCGACCTTGTCACCGGTGGGTGCATGGCCCTTGAAGGGGCCTTCCATGTAACCCCAGTGCCGGAATTTGAAGGCAATCTCCGGTGGGCCGGAATAGACTTTGACGACCTCCCATGCAAACCCACGAGGGAAGGCTGCTCTAAATACATCATGAGAAGACTCGAAGCTCTCCTCATCCGCTTTGTAGTATTTGAACTCCTCTGGCAGTGAGCTCTGCAACAAGGCGTTGTAGCTTCCCAATTTGAGAGTCTCTTCCCCTGACAGTCCTTCTCTCCCTGCACCACACAAATCACCGTGATGACCACCTTATGAATTATGGAGTGCGTGATCGACCTTTTTTTTATATTAATATGATCCACAAATTTCTATTTTCTAGATAGTTTATTTTTAGTTCACTCTGGCGATACAGAGGCGAAAACAAACAAGTGACTAGATATCTTTCCTCATATAACGTTTTTAAGAAGAATAAATAAGATAAAATTTACAATCTTTATTATCGTGCATATTTTATGATTATTAGATGTATCAAGAAATAATTGTTCATCGACAAATAAGTTGAGTTCGAAGAAATCCAGTAAGTTACTCCGAGACAGAAAGCTAGACATGGTGACCATGCAAGATTTGATTCTCGCGCTTGCAAAAAAAGAGAGAGTGAGAAAGAAAAAGATATATGATTCGGGTCCAACTAAATTCAAATATTTAAGGGAGAGAGACAGAGAGAGTGTCGGGAAGGAAAATGGAGTAAGATCAGGGAGTAAACCATTAACAAAGAACTTAAACTTGTCAGGGTTGATGGTCTTGAAATCCTGCAGGCGTGTCTTGTGGGAAAGCTCCATCTCCCATGTCTTGATCGCGTTCTGCACAGTTTCTTCTAGAGATCCTTTCGGCCATTCCTGCACTTGTCACACCACTCAACAGAAATCACCCAGAAAAAAACCATGACAGAGCAAAAAAAGACAAAGAAGGAACTGCTTTTTTTTTTTTAACGAACTACTTCTAATCTAGCTGTATGATAACTTTTGACATCTATGCATACCTTGGTTCTTCCCTCTTCAAAAACTTGATTGACAAGATCATAGGTAGGCGGGCCTCCATGCCTCCACTGAGTATCCTTTTCTCCTTCACCATACATAAAAGTTCTATACTTGTCTACAACAACATCGACATCACCAACTGAAAATCCTTTCTGAGCCATTTTCTCCCAAATCTACCAAATGAATACCATTACCTCCAACATAAATATATATAAAAGCCAGGAAGAGGATGTGATATAAATTTCTATTAGCGGTCACTTGATCTCTGTATATAATTACTCACGGATGGGAAGAGTAGAACTTTTGGACAGTGGTGGACAACTGAACGTGGACTGCCATATCAAAATATCTAAATTGAATGCTTGCATTTAAAAAGAGGAAGTTGACACTTGACACATTTACACATATATTGGGAAGGGCGACCGCTTATAATCGACCCAGTTGTGGGTGGGGATGGTTGTATGTCGGACAAAATCCACTTGTCCTAATTGTTCACGGTTGAAATTCTTCCATAATTCCAGTACATTGCCCAAGTCTTTCAAAGAAAATCTTTTTAACGCAAAAGAATACTAATATGGTTTTATCAGTAGTTTTCTATTTCCCCTCAAAACTCCCCGTCAAGCTCAATTGCAATTTTTGCTAAAACAAAAAAAACACTCAATTGCAAATGCCCGTCGTACTGGGATGTATTAGGACCCAGGTAGAGATGGTTACTGTATGTGGGCTGCGCAAAGTGTATGGAGATTGCTTCATAAAATACGGTTTGGTTCAACTTGTGAGAAAACAAATGGTTTGGTCAAGAGTCTTAAATCAGGCCAGACTTTAAATACTGTTACCCAGTCTGTTACATCAATATACAGGAAACTTGGAAGATAACGTTTCAAAGGACCCACTCTAAATAATCGTGTTGCTTAAAGGTTTGCCCAATTCCTACGATATTGAATGATCAGAACAGGTGAAAGCGATTGGTATAATATATTCATGACCAATAACAAAATGTTTATGACATCATAGTCTACAAATGTAAACGGCATATTTTGAAGTCTACAAGTTGTAACAGTGATTGGTACAAGCGCTCACTTGGAGATAAGACAGTATTAAGTCTATATACCATCGTCTGAAGGGATAAACTAAAGACATCAACATATCTATGTGACCTCAGCTTATTTGGAAAAAAAATGTTGCCTGGCAACAATTTCACATAATTTAAAAACGCATATGTACTGAACTATACCCAGCAGTTTCAAACAATGAAATTCAACAAAACCAACTTTTTTCTGCATATATATTTAATATTGTCGAGGTACAAGAAATTTCATGCTGCAATTGTCTACACCAAACTCAAATCCGCCAGTCAGACCATACTCGGAAGAACCATGGAAGAACAAAAGTTATCACCACGCAAGCCATCAAGAAATTACAGAATGGGTGACCACGCCAACAGCTTGTCTCCGAAGAGTTGTTGGCCCCAGTTATAGCATCCGCTGCCCTCCTCTCGTTCCATTCTTGAACAATTCCGCACTCTATCACACCAGTAACATTAACAGCTATCTTGCTGCATATTTCACAGAACCTGCACCAACACATACAAGTTGAGCTTTCACTGATATCTTCCACAAAGCCAGGCGTGACAAACCAGCTGCAAGAATTGATTGAAACAGAAGGCCTACAATTTAGCATTGTTTGAACTAATTTTGATGAGGCTTTTAGCAAAGATCTTTCTCCCTAAAAAGCAAAATTTATATCTAAAGCTTGATCACAGATTCACAGGAAACATTTGGTCCAAAAAGGCTTCAAATTTAGGTTCTTTCCGTAAAGACTGCAAGCAGAGTTAAAGAAACTCCTTCATACATATCAAACTAAGAAGACATACCAGCATACATATCAACATTGATGAAATTTGAAAACAAATTCTGGCAAATAAAAGAGAAGAAAACATTTTGGCTAGCAGCATATTAATATACCTTCTGTAACATTTATCTCTTGTCAGAAATAACATCCTTGTCAAAAACATTAAAAAACGGAAGACATAAATTACATGATAGACAAAAATTAAAAAAAAAAGTGAAAAATATAATGTTGACATAAAAAGACCAGTTACTTCAACCTGCGATATGCGTGAATAATTTTCTCCACACTAAAAACTATCACGCCATCTCAAGATCAGTAAAATCATCAGTATAATTTTCTCAAGAGAATGAATAATCTGACATAAGTACCGCATCTTCAACAAAAATTTCGAAAGTGCTTGTGAAACATTAAAAAAATCAAGGATTTTCTCACAAGCAGTCCAAAAATCTGTATACTCAATGGTGGAGGCTAAATTAACTGCAATGAAGCGAATCTATAAAGTTGTGCGCAGGATTCAGAATTGAAAGAAGTGGGTTTCTTGCCTAACCGATTCTCCTCTCCAAAGGAGAACTTATGATGTATAGTGTCAGCTTTACAGTATTTCCTCACAGATATGCAAAGATCAAAACTTTATGTTTAATTCAAAATCCTAGACGTATATTGAATTTATATATAGTTCAAGCATCTTCAAATCTTAGACGTATATTGGAATTAATACAGTTCAACCATCTCCCCAGATCTACACTCCTAAGTTTGTTATTGTTTTTGTACTGAAATTTACCAAGTATGGCTACTAGTGCAGACAAAAGTTCACATATAGATGAAATTAATACGCATACACACTCAAAACAACCTGATCAGCACAAAATGAGCTGACGTCAAGATGGACAAAGTTTAACTCTGCCATTCAGTAAACTATTTGGAGATTGACAACCACAATCCCACTACCCTAGAAAATATGAACCTTTATTTTATCACAAAACATGAAATACCATGCAGTTTTAGGCAATGCATGAAAAAGCTAAAAGGTATACAATCCTCATTACGACCTAAGAAGAAGAAAATATACCTATCACCCTTCAGTTTAAACCAGGCCCTGACGCACTGGCTATGGGCGACACCCAATTCCCCCTTACCGCTACAACCAAGTTGAATCAGCTGATTCAGCTTTGTATCCCCCAATTCAAGGTCAGGTTCTAGATGAAAAATCTGGCAAACCTTGTCCCCCTCCCACTTCTCACCACCCTTGCTAACACCCCCACCATTAACAACACTAGCCTCTTGCAAAGCACCAACCCCATCTACCTTGCCCTCAACAACTGCCAACCTGGTCTCCACTGATTCCACAACTTGGCTCACCCTCGAAACCTCTACCTTACCAACCTCACCATTTGACAAATTCTCACCACCTTCAATTTTTGAAGAAGGGGCCTCCTCAGACATTTCAGAAACAGCTAAATTTGATTAATTTCCGCTCGTCTCTCTCACAACCTTCTTCAACACCCATTCCGATTGATTTCATGTTCCGAATAGCATTAAATAAAAACAAATCTGTAGAACATAAACAGCACAAAGTTTCCACCTTTATCATCACAAATGGCAAGTACTATGAATTGAGCTGAGACTTCAAACCTTTCCAACCTTCGAATTTGGACACAAATGCCAACCGGCTACGAAATCCATGGAAATCCTCCCGGCAAAACCAGGTTGAGAAACAAAGGGCCGAAGACGGCAGTGAACAGGCAGTCGAACCGGAAAAGCTCCGCCATGCCAACGGTGTCCAGCGGCGCTTTGCCTGCGGTGGCGGTGGCTGCAGTTTTGGTTGTTGAAGATAATCCTTTTCCTTTTTTTTATCATTCTTATGTATGTATTTATATGTGTACGGGTGAGTCGAGCTTAATTCAAATATTTCGAAGTTTATTCAAAGTCGATTTGAAATTGAACGAGTTTTAAACATGAGCTTAACTCAAATAAATTAACCTATTTAATTTTTTTTGAACTCGAATGAGCTCAAAAAAATCAAACTCAATTAAAAAAATATAATTGACATGATTTGAACTCACAACTTTAAGTTTAAGGACTTAATATCTACTATCTCAACTATCTCACTTCTTTATTAGTTTATTATGGATAAATAAATAAAACTAGTTATAATTAAATTTATTAGTATATATATATATAAAAATTATATTATTATATTATTTTATTTAGTCGAGTTCGAGTTGAATTTGAGTTATAACCGAGTCGAGTCGAGTCAAACAAGGCCTTGATCAAGCTCAGCTCGTAAGATTCGAGTTCGAGCATTTAAATGTCGAGTTTCAAGTCGAGTCGAACCGAGCCGAACATCAAATACTTATGAGCTGGCTCGTTCAATTAACAACCCTATATATATGGAAGAATGTTTTGTGGAGCCAATGAACCAAACAACAATATTAAATTTTAAGTGAAATACAATAATCTATGATTTACCCAAAAAAAATCCAATTTTTTAAATATTATGCATTCTGGTCGACATATTATTACACCCAATATTTAGGGAGATCCCAACTCTATTAGGATTTTCCAATTTAAAGAAATTGATCTAATTAAGACCTTTTATTATTTAATTATATCTCCTATTTGTGGGATGAGTATACATTAGGGGATACATATTAGTACATAAGTCTTATTAGGTTTAACAATAAATAAGATCGCCTAATAGAAAGACACTCAATTCTAATTCCTTAAAGAGTGACATGGGTAGATAGAAGGGTTTCGTGCTTGGCTTTAGGGATATAGGTTGTGGATCATATTCTCTGGGATGCTAATCAAGCAAGCCAACTCATGAGCATCTAGTGTTTGAATTGATTTAGCTCGACTCAAAGCTCAAATTATAATGGCTCGATATTGGTATTACTGTATCATCCTTTAAATCAATTCCTATATTTGCTACTTTGCATGCTTCTTTTATAATTATCTTTTTATTCTTTTGTTTTCTTTTTATTTCATCTTCTAAGATTTCTACTCTTAAATCCATATAATTCATATTTATTTCTAACTTTTCAATTTTTTTCATTTATAACTTCTATATTTATTTTTTCTTTTTTAGGTTTAAGATTAGTTTCTATATTATATAGTTTCTTTATGCATAAAAAACATATTTCTTGTAGACACTCAGAACATTGATATCTTTTTCTTAATTCTGGATAGAACTTACATATGCTACATGGTATACTATCACTCCCTTTTTCTTGCTCCCAATTATGTATACATTCTTGTAATTTTTCATTATTTTCATTGATTAATGTATAACTACTTATATGGGTGCTTCTGATCTTTCGAATTCGGATACTATGCTATATACTGATTCGTCTTCCGAGTCTATGGATACTACGTCATCTTCTAACATTATGACTTCTATACTCGTCATAAAAATCTTAAGTTTTATCTTAACATTTAGATTTTTAAGAATTCTTTCTAACCTGGGTAATTAAATAAGTAATTAGATAAACTCATTCTCTTTATGATATGTTCCAAAGGACATTCACAGCTAAACGGCCTCCTACCTTAACGCCTTCGTCCTGGACTCAGTGGTCTTATCAGAGATCCCAAATTCATCTAATACGTATCTTCTTACACAATTTTAGGCAGAACTCTAAGTAATAAAAACTTTGCAAAATTAATAAAAATCACTTTTTTTATAAATAAAACATTACTTACAGTACAATAGATATGCACTATCCTTCTTACAATCACAACCTTAGCTTCCCAACTTCTTCGCCTGTTGAAGACTTACGTTACATGTTATATACTTGGGTTCTTATCTAG
Organism: Piper longum; assembly: GCA_032619315.1. Lineage (NCBI taxonomy): Eukaryota > Viridiplantae > Streptophyta > Magnoliopsida > Piperales > Piperaceae > Piper > Piper longum. Next base: position 9,704 of record JAVDBV010076382.1, read on the forward strand.
ACTTGGACTCGACTCAAAATCAAATTACAATTCATAAAGCGGACGTATCCGATAGATTCACATTCAAGTCTGACCATACAAACTATACACGTACAATATTCCTTTCTTTACAATACTTGAATATCATTTAGCCACGTCTCTTCTTATCTTTAGCATCTTTTGTAGTGGCAACATCTTTTCTTTTTCCCTTTACATCCCATGATGATATTCTCAAGGGATGCGTGGCACTTCTTGGTCTCCTTCTTCATTTTGAGAATCTTTTGCTTCATCGGGGTCCTAAGGATCTTGATACATATCTTTGCTATTGCTTTCATTCTGTTGGTGTGAAGGTTCTCCATGATAGTATATTCCAGCTTCTTCATCACCAACCTCTTCGTCATTATCATCATAATTTCTCCAATTATCTCTTTCTTGATGTAAAGGATTAGCTTGAGGATTTTGCATAATATGATTTTTATTATTCTCAGGAATTTCTTCTTCTATTTCCTCTTCGGCTTGTAGATTCATATTAAACTAGTTGTTATACATATAATGTCGTAGCAGTCCTTCAGCTATGTCTTCTTGAGCAATGTGATGCCCATCTCCATCAAAATGGCATCTCATCTTCCAATGTCTTGGTCCTCATATCTGAATAGTCATTCCTTCAGCCAAGAGATTATAGTTATGCCACAAAGGTTGATATTTCCTCCATATTTCCTATTCCAGAAATAAATACAAATCTATTGTATCCATGAACTGGATATCTCTTGGATAAGTATATGAATAATGGGCTGATTGTAGAGGAACTAAAAAGACTTCATGTTGGGCCGGTTCTTTAGTAAGCTCATGACTCTTTGGAGGGAAAGAATATATTTGGGCTTGGATTGATTCGGTAGTTGTAATGTTCCCAATTATAATCTTCCACTTTTCTCCAAATCTATAAAAGTCTCTTCTGGTCTATTGAATATAATATAATCGATCATTCTATGCATGTAGAATTGAGTCATATTTATCTATGCTTTCAGAAATCCTACTGGTTCATCCATGTAATAAAAATATTCTTGAGTTACCATTACTCCTCTATATAAATTGCTGAAGGCGCATTCCATCAAAAAATTTTGTAACTCTTATCATATTTTTTATAAAATTTTGTCAAGAATACAACACAACTTATTCATTGTGGATTGCTCTAAAAAATAAGTTTGTTTGTACTTCTACCACTAAACTAAGATGGTTGACAATTAAATTTTATACTAATAAAAAGCGGTTTAATACTACTATAATACTACTATAAGACATCATCTTAGGGAAATGAGGAATCTAAGTAGAAAGCTTAAAATTGTTGGAAATGTTTTTTCTAATGAGTAGCAAGTTCAAGCAATAATTCGCTAATTGCTCCATTTGTGGGAGTATATAAAAGTGAATTTTACCTATAATGAAAGCATTATAACTTTTGATAATGTTTCACGCCTTCTTGAGTTAGAGGATGAGCGCCTTAAGGCAGTTAAGTCCTCCAGAGATGTTTTCACAATTGAATCTTTTCATATTCGATCTTCTAGCTCGACATTCTAGAAGATGGCGCCCCAAGAAAAATAGTCAAATCCTCAAAACAAGCTTAATGAAGTTAAAAATGATTAAGTAAAGAATTCCAAGAAGTATGGCAAAAAGGATATCAGCACAATTGTTTGCTATAACTTCAAGAAAAGAGGACATTACTCTCATTTTTGCATCGAGCCTAAAAAAGATACATCCTTTTATAATGCTTCTCTTTATGTTTTTAGTTATTTGATATTGACCAACTCACATCATTCTTAGATTGTTAACTCAAGTACATTAATTATTTATTTTAGTTCTAAGTATTATAGATCTAGGTTTATTTGTAATGAATTTATTATATTGGATATTGATTATTCACAAATTCCAAATAATAATAATAATAATAATAATTCATTTTTTACTTTAAGTAGTAATCATTTAATTGATGCAACAATATAACAGTCATGATTAGGAGACTTAGGTCAAGATCGTATGAACTGTTTAATTAAAGAGGGCAGTTAGAACCTTTGTCATATATTGATTTGCCAGTATGTAAGCATTGTTTAGCTACAAAAAGCTATTAGGAAACCTTTTAGAGAGACTATTAGAACTCAAACTCCATTCTAACTCATTTGTTCAGACATTGGTGGCCCTATGAATGTTAGAACTAGGCAAGACACTTATCATTTTATTACTTTAATCAATGACTTCATAAGGATTGGTGTAATATATCTAATTTCTTATAGGTATGAAGCCTTAGATTACGTCAAGCATTTTCACCATAGAGATGAAAATTAGTTACGCACCAAAGTCAAGGTCTTGCGAACTAATAGGGGTTGAGAGTACTTTTCTGATTAATTCTAAGGATGATGTGAAGAAAATGGAATTGCTAGGCAATTAACTATTTCATACATGTCGCAACAAAATGATGTTAGTAAACAAATGAGTAGAACCTTTTTGATATTGTTAGATTGATGATGACGTAAACTAATCTCCCAATTTCCTTTTGCGGTGATACTTTGTTGTTTGCGACTTATATACTTAACCGAATTGCTTCCAAATCAGTATCTTATACACCTTATGAGTTATGGACTGGGCAAAAACATAATCTTACTTATTTAAGACCCTGGTGGTCAACTATTTTTGTTCATGATCTTTCTAGCAAAATTGGTTAGTTGGGTCCTAGAGCCAAAAAATGTATCTTTATTGAATAACTTAAACACTTCAAAGGGTATGCATTCATTGATAAACAGGCAGATGAAAATATTTCTGAATTGAAATACGAGATGTCACTTTTTTAAATAATGATTTTTCATGAAGAGGTAATATTAATTCAAATTTAGATCTTTTTAGATTGAAGAATTTGATAGTAGCCCTGCTCTACTTTATCTTGTTTAACAAGTTGAAGATGATAACAAGGAATTCCATCCTAGTGAGAGAGATAAGAATATTCAAATTCCTCAAGAAGAACCATTATGCCATAGTGGGCATGCTCTTGTCTCTCGACATTGTTTTGATATCGAGACTGAAGTCTTAGTACTTCAAGAGGAAGATAAAATGGTTCAATCTCCAGAGGAGTAAACTAAAGACAATCCAGGTAGCATTGTATGGTCTTGCTAGTGATAGGTGAAAAGAAGACAATAAAATAGGGCATGGAGTTAATGAAGGTTAACAAAGTTTAGAATTTGGTTAATCTTCCGTAAAGATGTAAGTTGACAACAAATGGGTTTTGAAAAAAAAAAAAAGGCAAATGACTCAGTTGAAAAATACAAAGCTTGTTGGTTGCCAAAGTTTATACTTAGTTGCCAAAGCTTGTTGGCAAAATCATTATGTCAACATAAAACATTAAATTTTTTTTTATAATTCTATCTTTATATGTGGATGATATTTTGATACCTGGTAATGATAAAGAATATCTACTTTCTATTAAGGGATGATTGTCTTCTAATTTTGAGATGAAGGACATAGATGAAGTTGAATTTATTTTGAATGTTGAAATGTAACAAGATCTTTCAAATAGATTGCTATTTCTTTCACAAAAATCTCATGTTAAGAAGGTTCTTAAATGATTTAACATGAACACATGTAAACCTATAGAGACCTTAACATCAAAAGATAAATTCCTTAAAGCATGTAAAAGATGACCATAATTTCGTATGCAAGTGCGGTTGACAGCTTAATGTATGTCACTATATGCATGTCACTATATGCACTTAACCAAATATAACATATTTTATGGGTATAGTTAGTATATAATAGCCAGATTCAAATCTATTACATTGACAAGTTGTAAAAAGGATCTTCAAATACCTCAAGGGCACTGCACATTATTTTCTTTGATAAAGAGGTATAGATTTAGAGTTGATTAGTTTTAGATATGCTGATTGGGCTGGTGATTTGGAGCATGTAAATCTAATTTTGCCTATGTCTTCTTGCTAAATGAAGGTGTTATTTCATGGACAAGCAAAAAATAAACATGTGTTGCTTTATCAAGCATGGAGACAGAATTTGTAGTTGCTGCTAGTGTGGCGCAAGATAGTGCTTTGTTGAGACATTTTTTACACCATTTGAGAGTTACATTTTCATCGTTGCGTCATGTGATTATTTTTTGTGATATTCAAGTTGACATAACTTATACTAAGTATCATAAATATAATAGTAAAATTAAATACATTGATATCAAATTTAACTTCATCATAGACATCATAAAACAAAATTAAATAAATTTAAAATATATTTTTACACATCAGATGGTTGTAGACTACTTACTAAACTTATTATTCAAGATGCATACAGGTCTTTTGTTAGAGTGATTGGGTTACATTTCTAGATTTTATGTATTTCAATATACTTTGATATATTTTATGTTATTTATGATAAACATATAATTTTCACTCCATTGCAATTATATTAACACAAAGGAATAGTATGTATAATGGGACGAATAATTTCTCGCTGAGTATTCACCTCTATTGCTAGAGAGCAAGGAGAGATGAGATAACAATACTTTATGTCATGTATGTCGCATTGATATAGATTAAGATGAGATCGTTTTTTATAATGGTTGATTTGATTTCCCACAACTATTTGTGTTATAGATAGCCAAATGTAAAACTTTATATAAATATAATATTGATGTAATTATGCTAAGTATCTCAGGTTAGTTATTATTGAGTAGTGATTGTGCTAAGATTTGTATGGTGTTAATTGTAAACATATGCTCTCTATGAGTAATACTCTTTATGAGTATAGAATCAATGATAGCATGTGGTTAATATTGCATGTATTCTTTCGACCAAAGGATAATTAGAGAATGGTCTTTGTTTCCTCATTGTGTGAAATCCCCGAAACAATATTTGTTTCCTTATACCCTTATACTTTGAATTATATTTGAGATGATAAAATTATATAACTTTTTTTTAACTTGCTACCTTTAACCGTAAGTGATTTGGTGACAAGGGGTTATGCCCGAGAAAGCAATTATTTTAATCATCAAAAGAAATATAATTGTAAAAGAAGACTACTTGACCGTATCCAACCCATGTCCGTTATTGTGTCAATGATGAACTTCATAATGTGGATATTGAGAGTGAAGTAATTTTATGTACGAGGGATGTTAAAACTTCACTAATAGTCTACGGGATAGTGAGTAGGTGAAAACTCTTATGTTATCCGTAACAGGTATATAGTGGTATCTCTATTGTATCATTTTTTTCGGAAGTCGCACGATTTATTTTCGTATGATTAAGTTTAGAAAGCACTTTCACGTATTTCATGTATAAGTGGGAGAATTTAAGATTAGTCCTTGTGAGTGAGAAAAGTTGGTGACGCGCTACTCCGCATATTGTACAGGTCAGAGATGTTAAATGCATTCATTATGCCCAATATTTGGGAAGACCCCAAATCTCTTAGGACTTTTTTATTTAAGGAAATTGACCTAATTAAACTTTAATTATTATTTAATTACACCTCCTATTTATGGTAAGAGTATATATTAGTTGATATACATTCGTGTATGAGTCTTATTAGGTTTAACTATAAACAAGACCCCCTTAACAAAAAGATACATCAATTCTAATTCTATGGAGAGGGACGTTGGTGGGTAGAAGGGTTTGGTGCTTGGCTTTGGGGATCTAGGCTGTTGATCCTATTCTCCTCTAATTTTATGAGTTGAATTAACCTATGAGAACATCACCGTCTTATTCTACCGGAAAGTGCGTTTTCTTATCTTTGATTTATTAAAATCTTCATATTCCTTAAAAGAAAGAATTATGCATTTAAGCTCCTTCAAGTGGATATTAGTTATTAATTGGAAAATATTTCGAACTAAATTATATGAAGAATTTTGTATTACTTTTGTCATAAAAATATAGTCACGTTTTAACTCTTGGGCACCGTGTTTATTCAAAGTTATATTGATTTTTCTTTTCTTTTTTTAAATGGTGTTTTATTTTTTGTGTATTAGTTAATTAAATTCATAACCATTTATAATTACAACTGATTATTGCTTGACTCTACTTGATTTCGATCATGGTTGTTTTAGTTTAGCTTAGCACATAGAACTCGTCACATACCTGGTCCTAAGAAAAACACAAGGGACAAATTAATAACAAGCAACAATGAAAATTGATCCTTTCCTTGGATGCATCCCTGTTTACATAAACAAGGTAGAACTTCCTCGGGTAGCAGCTCCAACGCATAAAATGAGATTAAACTAATGTAATTACATATTCGTTTTGCAAATAAATGCTATCAATTGAAAGAAATAACAGGAAATAAATCAAATGCACGCTCATTACATAGTAACTACAAAACCTGTATACTTAATATTCATATTGATTTGCATGGCCAAGATAAGTAATTTCCTCAACTTTTTAGATAAGGACCAAACTTAAATACATTGAATTGAATGAAAAAAAAGATATACATTGAATCACGAAGCTCTATTTTAGGTTAATATTTAACAACTTATTTTGCCCTTGAGCTTCAAGGGCAACATTTTTTAGGATTTTAGCTGGCTTCGGTGGCCTAGAAAAGTACTCGGGAGGAATAGGGCTAGCCCGCACTTGGGCTAAGGCTGCCAGCTCGTTCAAAGCGCGGTATCAGCTGGGCTTGCTTAGTGGATCAGCTCAACTCAACCCTACTTGTCTCACGATTTAAACTCTTGCCGGCCACGTTTGTTCAAATGTTTAATCCTATATTTCTTCCAAAGCAATGTGTTTACATGTTTAATATTTATAGCAAGCAGGCCAAAACGGTAGATTAATTATATGCCAAAGTAACAAAAAGACAAGACTTCTAATCTTTATAGTTGGTCTTTAAGATCTCAATTAAACGTTTGCTTATGATCCGGGAAATTCATAAATTATAATGTCATGAATACTGCATGTTAGGTAGGTATAACCATTAAAGACTTTGTGTACTAGGTTATGTTTTTTTAACATTATGATTTTCTATCTTTTCCTGTTTTTTCTTACCGTGATATAATCTAAGGTCTTAAATTTTATCGGTACCCCCATTAACCCATTCATTCATTAATCAAAGCAAGCACTTTCATGAATATTGCTCATTGCAGGTACTACAATTTAATATTAACCAAAGATGGTATACTTATGTACCATTTGTACCTATAGGTCCTATACTCAGCCCCTTCACCGCCAATATATAAATCACACAAATCAACCGCCACCGCTTCCGAAATGTACACCTTGGAGAAGCGCGGCCGCGTCTTCGTCCTCACCCTACCTAATCAAGGCCGTCCAGGCAGACCTCTCTCAAGTCCGGGCCTCGGCTGGCCCTGGCTCCGCCCTCGTCACCACCGCCCATGGCAAGTTCTTCTCAAACGGCTTCGACCTCAAATGGGCCCAAACCGCCGGCACCGGCTTCCTCGACCGCCTCGGCGAGATGGTGGAAACGTTCGAGAAGGTGGTCATGGCCGAGCTTGCCTCCATCCCGATGCCCACCGCCGCCGGAATGATGTTGGAGCTCTGCCATGACTACGTCCACATGAGGTCCGACCGCGGGGTGATGTAGATGAGAGAGTTCGACATCGGCGGCCCAATGCCGGAGATGTTAGTGGGCGTGCTGCAGGCGAAGCTGCCCAGCCCCGCGGCGCAACGGGCGGTGGTGATGAGGGCGGCGAAGGTGAAGGCGGAGGAGGGGTTGAAGTTGAGATTGTTGACGGGGTGCATGAGGGGGTGGAGAAGACGGTGGAGGCGGCGGTGAAGGAAGCGGAAGAGCTGGCGGCGAGGGAGTGGAACGGCGAGGTCTATGCAGGGATGAGGAAGGTGATGTTCCCGGAGGCGGCGGCAGCACTTGGTGTCGCCGGCTACGGCGAGCGTTCGCGCCTGTGAGAAATAAGGAAGAGTGAATGAAGAACTCTATTTGTCAAGAGGGGAAAATTTTTGCAAGCCGCCGAAAAAGAGCCCTAAAGAGATAAGATCATAAACCATGGCTGGTTATCTTCTTTAATTTAATTTTTAGAAAATATTTTAAAGTTTAATCGAGCAAGATGGTTCAAGTCTTATTAAGAAAAGAAAATTCAATAATGAATTTAATTAATAGTAGAATCTTCAACAAAAAATAATAAGGAATCAAATAATTATAATTTATCTTCCAATTAAACTAATATCTATCATTAAAGTCAGAGTTAATTAAAATATATATCTATGGTATTAAATTATTACGTAGTATATCTAATAACTTGATGAGAATTTATTTATAAAATTAACATTTATTTATAATATGAGTCATATTGGTGCAACATCTTGTCTAATTTAATTCATATTTTAATATTTCAGACGCCTCACTTTTTTAACTAATGAAAGGTTTACCTGATTTAACTATATAATCATTTCAAAAATTTAAATTATTACATAGGCATTTATAAATTAACTAAAAAAGAGTTGTTGACTCTAAGTAAAATTCTAAAATTATGACCGCAACATCTCCTTCTACTTTTCTTTGCCTTAGTCACCAGGCCGTCTTTATAGTGTCCTTCATTACAAACATAATAAATAAAAGATATGTTTGATCATAGATTGATAACCAGAAATCAAATCGATAGAATTGGAAATATATATATATTTTAAACCTTGTTATGGTAGAATATTTTATTTTCAAATATATTGATCATTCAAAATAAATCAATAAATAAATGAATATTTTTTCTTTGGCTTGATAACCAAATGATTCGAAGATATAAAATCTAATAATTATATAATTATGAATGACAAAATTTTAATAATGGGACCCTCTTTTCTTGTCAGAAAATACAATCATATGATACAATGTACAAACATTAATGGAGTTATCCTCAAAACTACTAAGCTATATTTTGGCTACCAACACTTTGTTAAAAGAAATAAAAAAAACACTTAAAAATAATTCGAGTTTATTTAAAAATAGATGTTGCATTCACTTAGACTAAGAAATTGGTATTTAAATTAAGATTGATGATATTTTTAGTACATTTAATTAATAATAATGTTAAATATTTGAATTATTTATTTATTTAAAAAGTACTAATTTATCACTAATAAAATATTACTAGCCAAAATTAATATATTGCGCTACTCTAATATGACTTGCGCGGGCCATTACCTTAGGCCCAGCCTGACTGAGGTTCCATCGGGCCCATGCCGGCCCACTTGATATCCATAGCCCCAGGCCAGATCCACCACTGACCGCCTCCGGCTGGCCAGTAGTCGGTGGCTAAGTTATTTTTTAAAAAAAGTTTTTCTAAGTGGAGGGCAATTTTGTAATTATAATATTTTCTTCCTGTTTTGGTGATTATATCTTATTTTCTCATCATATGATATTATTAAAAGAAATTTCCTATTTTTTTGTAAAAAATTCCTTTATTTAACTATTAAAATAGTTATGTACTGAATTTACTTAAAAATAATTATCATAACATTTCATTAGCATTTTGTCTAATCCCATCCAATGCATTTTTTGGAGCACCATACATTGGAAGTTTTTGTACAAACAGACCCTTTTTTTTGTTTGGGTAGAATATTTCGATTTTAAATGTATTGATTGCTCAAAATTTTATAATAATTGTTATTATTTTCTTTTTTTATTCTATCCAATACCAAAAAAGATGTTGAGGATATGAAACTTAAGATCAATATGATTATAAAAAATCTTCTATCATCCTCTTCTTTTGTTCGAAAGTGGACCTTGTATTGCGTGAGCATTGGTGAATTTATCTTCAAAAATCAAAATTATCGAGTTATATATTTTAGCTATTGAACTCTTTAATTTTATTTTAAAAAAGTAGCTAAAAAAGATTTGAGTATATCCAACAAAAAAAGTTCCATCCACTTTGACAAAGAAATTGATATTTAAATTCAGATTAATGGTTTTCGTTAAAGAAATTAATAGTAATCTTAAAAGTTATGTTAGGTTTCCATTAAAAACGTTATAAAACAAACTTATATAAAGCATTATAAAACAATCTTCAACTTCTTCTAATTACTAAAAAAACTAGAACTTTCATCACTAAAAAAATATTAAAATTAGCAAATATTTATATATTTAGCTACTTTGGAAGGACTTGCACTGGTTACTCCATAACTTAATTCTTCCCCAAAGCAAAACTGCAAAAATTAATTTGTTTGGTCGATAGCACCTGCTAAAGCTCTATTTAGTTAGTTTAAAAAAAAAGTAAATAACATGAAATTTATAAATGGTCAACCATACTAGAATTAGTATTCATGCAAAGATGTTCTTAAAAAATTATTTTTTTATCATGTATTTTATATTCAAATTAATTACAATTATTTTAAATTGACTCACTTATATGATCTCTAATAAAAAAACTCTTTATACTCTCTTATCACTTGGATATAATTATACCTAATTTGTATGTAAAATAATAAATTTAATAATATTTTTATATAAAATAATTTAAATATAAGTATTTTTAATAAAATTGAATATTTTGAAATTACTTACTTTTGTGTAACCAAACGGAAACAAAAAAAATTTCACCTAATAACACCTCATCTTATGGATGCATTTGGTTGCCGTTGGATTCAACCCACAATCCACGGTTGGTTTCATATTTTTTTTCCATTCCATCCTGTCACAACCTCTTCCAGTTCTTTGAGTTGTTGGCGATCAGTTCTCGAGTAAATCTGGTGGTGGGCAAACTTGTACAACCAATCTCAATTTACAATGTCAACATGACCCTCAAAGTTTCACCACCATATGTCCAGCTCTAAAATTGCCTCACCAAGTCAACCGATTGGGTTGCCAAGTGGTCGTAAGTTGTACCGGTGAGAAGTAGGGGTATAAACGAGCCGAGCCGAGCCGATCAGGGGTATGTTTGAATTTAGCTTGATATAAAACGAGTCAAGCCGAGCTTTAATGTAAACGAGCCGAGTTTTGATTTAAACGAGCCAAGCCGAGCTTGTTTAAAATTCACAGTATTTGAGCTTGACTCGTATTTAGTTTGTTGCGTTTCGAGTCGAGTTTAAGTCGAGCTCAAGCCGAGCGAATATTTGTGCTTGGCTTATACTCGACTTATATATAATAAAAAATTTCTTTCTAACAGTATATAAGTTTAATGTGACATCAATAGTATTTACGAGTCGAGTTGAGTCGAATATTTTTTCGAGTTTGAACGTATCGAGTTCGAGTTTTGAGCCGAGCCGAGCCGAACACTCTTTAGCTCAAGCTCTGTTCGTTGTTCAAAGAGCTTATCCATTTTGAGCCGAGTATTTTTTTCGAGCATAAAATTAACGAGCGCGAGTCGAGCCAAACTGAGCTGAGTTCAAAAAGCTCGTGAGCAAGCTTGGCTCATTTACACCCCTAGTGAGAAGTGACAAAAATGTAATTTGATGTCGACTCGGTGGGAAGGAGTGCTGGAGGGGCCTAGGAAAGCTCATCTTCCCACTTGTCCTATGCAAAAGTACTTGTTGCCTGGAGAGAAGAAATGGAAAACAATGGTGGATGAAGGCGAGAGGATGGAAAACATAGGGAAGAAGAAGACAATGGGCATGGTTAGGGGATAGGGTCATGGTCTTGGGCTTTTTGGGCCCTCAAATGGGACTTTTAATAGATGTCACGAGTCTTTCTTAATCCAAAAGTTAACTTAAGAAGGAAATCTAAAAGGAACCTAATAATTTATCAGCATTGTCTATGACCGATATATGATAAACCTAATAACTCCTAAGGCTTTCCCATTAGCCTATATATAATTTACTAACAACTCCTATGGTTTTTCTATTAGCCTATATACAATTTACCAACATCATCTACAACCGATATGAGATAAAGCCAACAACTCCATCAGGCGTCCTTGAAACTATCATCGCGTGATAAATTCCCCTCAAATCAGGCGGAACCTATTATTGTCAGGCAAACTCCCCTCAAATCAGGGGGAACCCATGACAAACTCCCCTCAAATCAGGCGAAACTTATGACAAATTCCCCCAAAGTAGGCGGAACCCATTATTGCCTGGCAAACTCCCTTCAAATCCCTTCAAATCAGGCAAAACCCATGGCAAACTCCCCTTAAATCAGGCGGAACCCATCATCAAATCAAGCAGAACCCATTATTGCCTAGCAAACTCCCCTCAAATTAGGTGGAACCCACTAAAGAGACCGGTAAACTCCTCTCAAATTAGGCAGAACCCATCATCACCTAGCAAACTCCCCTCAAATCAAACAGAACCCAGGCGGAACCCATCATTTCCCGGCAAACTCCTCAAATCAGGTCAAAACCCACGAAAGAGACTTCGGTGCAAGATCTTGCTCGGCAAACTCCCCTCAAATCAAACAAAACCCACAAAAGAAACTATAGTGTAGGCAAACACTTAAGATCATAACCTAGCTAAACTCCTCAAATCAGGCAAAACCCACAAAAGAGACTCACGCAAAATCTCGCTTGGCAAACTCCCATCAAATCAGGTAAAACCCACGAAAGAAACTCTAGTGTAGGCAAACACTTATGATCGTAACCTAGCTTAATACCACTTCTTGGGTCAGGCAAACACTTAAAGATCGTAACCTAGTTTTAATACCACTTCTTGGGCCCTTTTGGCCTCACTCAAAATCTCCTCAAATCAGGTATTTGACCAAGTTCTGATACCACTGTTAGGTTTTTTAGACTTCCCAAAAAGACTTATAATAAGTGTCATCAGCCATTCTTAATCTAAAATTAACTCAAGAAAAAAATATTTGTTATTAGCCTATATATAACCCATTAATATTATTTTCGACTGATGTAAGATAAACTAAACAATAGGAAACACCACCCCGACTCGCATGTTTTATCCCCTTTATTTTATCCTCCATTTATTGTGGGTGTTCTCGTTTGCTGAAAAATAAAGAAGACGCCTACCAAGAAGGGAACAGGCTACTAGTTAACCCGTCGATAAAATTTTTTAAAACACGTAGAACTCTTCAACCCCTTTGCCTATGTAATTCACATACAAGGTATTTACTCGTCTTTTTATCGTTCCAATAGAATGATCAGATTACTGATGATGGAAATATGGCGAGTATATATACCCAGCTAATATGATATTCCAAAAAGTTAGATCAGTCACTATGATTTTATATTTTGGCTTATTTTCATGACAAATAATGAAATAAGCGTAAAAAAATAAAACCATTTTTTAATAACTAAATACCCAATCTCACACGCCACAAATATCCAAGTTCTAGATGGATGACGAAGATTGCCTATTTTGGTTGAGTTAGGCTAACCATACATAGACTTATTAGCTTGTATAGATTATTTTGAGAATTTTTCATTTGCCAAGAGGTGATGGAAATTTTGTTTTGCTATTTTTTACTTAATGGTCTCAAAATATGTCTCGGCATTTTCAAGCTTATAAAATGATTATTTTAGTATAAATAATCAACACTTTGGAAAAAACTGACTATTTAAAAAGATAATAAACAGCCATACAGGTATACACATTTACGGAGCAGTTTTTTTTTTAAAAAAAAAGCACATTTGAAGTGCAGTTAAATCAGTATGTTTAAAAAAAAAATTCATGTATGTCTTATAATGTATGGGAAAAATGTAAAAGATAGTTAATAAAAATTAACAAATTCATTAATTTTTACGATGCGTAAACGACAAAATTGATGATCCTTCGCAGTTAAATCCTAATATGGTAGTTCAAAAAAAAAAAAAAGAAGTCAACATGAACTCGTATTCCGAGTCTACCCTTCGCACCAATAAAAACCACGTCCCATCCCCTGCCACACGATCTAAACAAGGACAAAGGAAGATGTGCACTCTGGTGAAGCGCGGTCGCGTCTTCATCCTCACACTCACCGGCGACGGCGAGCACCGCCTGAGCCCCTCCCTCATCGCCGATGTCCACGCCGCCCTCCGCCAGGCCCGCTCCGAGGCCGTCCCGGGCTCCGCCCTCGTCACCACCGCCGCCCCCGGCAAGTTCTTCTCCAACGGGTTCGACCTCGACTGGGCCCGATCTGCCTCGCACGATGACGGAGACGACGGATTCGGCGGCCGCCTCCACGAGATGGTCTCCACCTTCGAGAAGCAGGTGATGGCGGAGCTGATATCGATGCCCATGCCCACCGTCACCGCCGTCACAGGCCACGCCGCGGCCGCCGGAATGATTTTGGCGCTCTGCCACGATTACGTCCACATGAGGTCGGATCGGGGCGTGCTGTACATGAGCGAGCTCGAGATCGGCCTCCCCATGCCGGAGTCGTTCGTTGGGATATTGCGGGCGAAGCTGCCTGGCCCGGCGGCGCGGCGGGCCGTGGCGATGAAGGCAGTGAAGTTGAGGGCGGAGGAGGGGTTGAAGATGGGGATTGTTGACGGGGCGCATGTGGGGGAGGAGGGGACGGTGGAGGCGGCGATTAAGACGGCGGAGGAGCTGGCAGCGAGGGAGTGGGACGGCGAGATATATGCTGGGATGCGAAAGGCGATGTTCGTCGAGGCGGCGGCGGCGCTCGGCGTCGCTGGCGAGCGTGCTCGTCTCTGAAACCGGGCTAGACTGTTTGACCGATGGAGCGAGTTTAATTTGTGCTTCATATATGAGAATAGATTCCTGTTCTGTAACCTCTTATCTGTTATAAAGTTTATAAAAAGTCATCTTTAATCTTTATTACAAACCTAGTTGGCATTGAAGCTGTCAGTGACGGAGTGGCGGGAGCAGTAGCATACTCGTCTCCTGTGCATAACTTTTAATCAACCTCATCGTTGTGTTCTCGCCGCAACTACCCTCTTGGCGGCAGTAGTGTGCGCAGTCGCTCGACAAGTGAGTGGGGATGCCAACCGAGCGATCGGGCTGAGCTCAAAACTAGTTCGAAACTGCTCGAGGACGGCTTCTTTACTTAGGCCCAAATAATTTTTCTTTGAATATATAACCAATAAAAAATAATAATATGATGAGCTTGGATTGAACACATGACCTACTCATCTTTAAGGTGACAATCTCTCAATTGAGCCTCCCAAGTGATTTACCCCTCTATTGATGTTATTTTATTATTTTATTATATATAAATAAATATAATTAGTTATAATGAAACTTATTAATATATATATATATATATATATGTATATATATATTATCTTATCTAGGGGCAAATAATATTTTTATTTCAAATTTTAATCTCGATCATCGATTACAAAGGCGACCGGATTTAATAAAAAAAAAATAATAATAATAAAAAATACCCTTACCACCACTCTCTTTTAGTATATAGTTAATAATATTATTTATTTATAATTTTAAATATATTTTGAAGAGAAAATGATATTATATATATTATTATATTATATTATTAAATCGAGTCATTGTTCAAACTAAATCTGTAGAATTTAAATTTGAGTTTGAATTTGAGTATTTAAATATCTAATTTCGAGTTGAATTGAAGTCAAATACCAAATACTCATTAGTTGACTCACTTAATTAATAATGAGTATATTATTATATCTCTTGCTTTAAAGCCTTTAAAATTACATCTTTGTTTATTTTCAATTGGCCTTTTTCCTATTTGTTGGCTGAGTTTTGACAGGTTAATTTTTTATTCCGTCAAGTTTACCTTTTTCTTCGTGCCTTGGCTAAACTTAAATTCAAATTCCAGAGCTTGTCCACCACGTTCATTACGTCATTCCAGGTGGTACACCGACCAGCGGCACATGCCATTACAAGCCCCAATAGGCTTCAGGTATAATGATAAAAAATAAAAAAATATTGCATAATGACAAATAAACTCTATAACAGCGAGAATTTAGGTGATAG
Source organism: Piper longum (assembly GCA_032619315.1). NCBI lineage: Eukaryota > Viridiplantae > Streptophyta > Magnoliopsida > Piperales > Piperaceae > Piper > Piper longum. The sequence continues at coordinate 25,462 of JAVDBV010076382.1, forward strand.
AAATCATACACTTTTTTATTGATTAGAAATAAGAATTTGATGGCTGAAAATCATTATATTGAAATGCTAGAATCATGGCCTACAGAGACGAAAATTTTTGGCCATATGTTTATTTAGTTCTAGTTGTACGACATAGAAATTTGATGCGTCATGCTAGGGGTATTAATGTTCTCAAGTCTAAGACCCACAATAATCTATTTCTATGTTTTCATCTGTAAGTGCTGTAGATGCATTGTGTTTCGTTTCACATGGGCTTGTGCCCAAAGCCTGAACTCATCCATGAAGCTATTCCCATCAAATTATAGATGCCATTTTGATAAGACAAAGGATGTGTAGAAGCATTAGAAGGCTATCCAATTTAGGCCAAGCATTTCTGCAATTCAAGCTTTGTGAGGAGGAAGGTCAGAGATTATTATTGTAGGTTGAAAATCAGGGATGCTCAGGATATTTAGAGTTGCCAGATGTTGTGAAGATTGAGATGTTTTCTACCCATTGGATGATGTTGGAGGGCTTTGATACATCTCTAGAATAGGAACTTTCCCATAGAACAGGAAAGGCATCCCCTTCACATATAGGAAAAAGTTATTTATCGGCTTCTTTGGAAAAACGGGTTTAACTTGAAAAAAAAATTGTCCGTTTCAAATCCTAGCTCTGGAGTGGGATGAGTCTTTTTCATTGCCAATTGCTAATGAAAATGTGTTTTTTTATGAAAACATGAACTGATTGCTTTTTGAGTGGGATGAGTCTCCTGAAGTCAGATACATGTCTAAAATTGATCCTATGAGTAGCGCGGTTCTGGCCAAAAGATGAGTAAGGACATTACCATTCCTTGGCTCCCAAAAAACTTTATAAATTGTACCTTTTGCATAAAACCTTTGCCCTATAAAGCACACCCAAAGTAGAAGCATGAATGTCACAAAATTGATCATTAAAACCTTTAACGAGTCCAAGGCAGTCTGAGAAAAAACCACATTAACAAGCCCAACACTGAGCATATTTTGTTGCATAGGGAATGGTCTCTAATTCAGACTCCTGGACTGTAGCTCCGGAACTAGCCGCAAACTCGGCAGCAAGAACATATCCCGAAGTATTAAAAAGAACATAAGCCCAGCCAGCAGAATTTGAGTTGACCAAATAATTACCATCCAATCGAAAATATATCCCAACGCAACTACCTTTCATTTGATATATAGCATCAGGAGAATAATGGGCAGAAAAAACATGAGTTGTGCACAATAATTTATATTAGATGGATATTTTGTTCCTGACTTCCTTGTCAGTAGCCGATATACCTCAATTATAGTTGTTGGCTTCTGCAATGAGCTTTTATTCCTGTAACTGTTGTGAAAAACGGGTAATTTTTACCAAAGATAACTAGTTCACTGTGAGAACTATTACATAGATGACCAGCGTGTGAAAACTATTGAACTTAAAAAATCACCCCAAGATAAAATTCTCAGGAAAGTGTGGTGGGACACAACGGTCCGCTTAAAAACCAACTCCTAGACAGAATTTTATCAAGACAAGTAATTTAAATAGCACAATAATTAACAACAACAATACCCAACAATAGCTATTAAATAGACAACAAAAGAAAAGAACAAGACACCAGAATTTAACGAGGTTCGGCAATTGCCTACGTCCTCGAACACTACGAAAATAATATTTCACTAAAGAAAATAGTACAAAGAGAGTAAGAACAAATTACCAATGGTAGAAAGAATAATTACCAATGGTAGAAAGGGAAGTTAGTAACTTTGAATTACCCTGAGATGAATTACTAAATAGGGGGGAGGGTCCCTTTTATAAGAAGAGAGCCCCCCCCACATCCCACATCATTTAGATGTGGGATTTATGTCATTCAACATTTCTCCACCTTGGCAAAATCCCATACAATTCTCTCACAAAACCATCTTTCAGTAGTGTCTGCAAGCTTCAGCTTTCAATTTGTAACAATATTGACCAAGTCCAAACAATGTTTAAACTTGATCGCAGTTACCACTTTTGTCAGCATATCAGCAGGATTCTCGGTGGTCTGAATCTTCTAGATTATGACTCCACCTTCTTCTAGAATCTCTCGAACAAAATGATATCAGATGTCGATGTGCTTCGTCCTTGCATGGTAAACCTGATTCTTTGCTAAATGAATAGCACTCTGACTATCACAATGTACTTTGATGTGTTTTTCTTTCATTCCCAGTTCACCAAGCAACCCTTGAAGCCAAATTGCCTCCTTTACAGCCTCTGTAATTGTCATGTACTCTGCCTCTGTAGTAGACAAAGCCACTGTTGACTGTAAGGTGGATTTCCAACTGACTGGTGCTCTTGCAAGAGTAAACACATAACTAGTAGTTGACCGTCGCTTGTCCAAATCACCAGCGTAGTCAGAATCACAATACCCAATCACACACTGACCATCTTTATCTTCCTGCTGAAATACTAGTCCAACATCTAAGGTATTCAGAATATACCTTAGAATCCATTTCACAGCTTGCCAATGCTCCTTTCCAGGATCATGCATATACCTGCTCACAACTCTAACTGCCTGTGAAATATCGGGCCTCGAGCAAACCATTGCATACATCAAGCTACCAACATCACTTGCATACGGTACTTTTGTCATGTATTCCTGTTCTACATCATTCTTTGGTGACATGGAAGCACTAAGCTTGAAATGAGGAGCAAGTGGTGTACTAACT
>JAVDBV010076383.1:0-11742 GCA_032619315.1 Piper longum
TGGGAGAGAAAGGGGAAAGAAATAGTCATTGGCATTTTTGTAATTAAAACTTGACTCTAATCCGACTCGAGTCAAAAATAATAATTATTTCTAAATAATTCAAAAAAATACAAAAAAATATGGGAAAATATCATAAAAATTAATATGTTCCATAATATCAAAATAACATATTCTATAACTAATTACATACCAATTTTGACTAAATTGAAATTTTTTATAAGACCGATTTGGACCGATTCAACTAAACCGATTCCTAACCGATTTAGACCAATTCAATCTGATTCAGTGACTCCCTATGAAACCGATTTCGATTCTGATTCTGATTTCTACAACTATGGGTGTTAAGGTTTGAACATGACTTTGTTACAAGTGTGCACTGCAACTCTGATAGCCGTGAGTTAGAGCATTGTGGTGTTGTGCTTCAAACTTAATTTTTATTTCAAACTTTAGTGAGCGTTGCGGCACCCATAGCCCTAGCTTTAAACAGTATGGTGTTGAGTCACATCTTCTTCACTATGTTGTACGCAACAATGCAACTAGGGCTTTTAGTCCAATTTTTTTACCTTTTCTTATCTGATTTTTATCAAATAAAAATAAAATTTTAACATTCTCAAAACATCAAATCATGGGTCACAACATGTTTTTATTCTAACATGAATCAATCTACTTTTTTCATTATATTTATTTTGAGAAAAACATGTTTGTTAAAGAAAATCATGTGCAAAGCATGGTATCTTCACGATTCAACCTAGATCATTACTATGTCATTAATATTACTTGTAAAACTTGTTTAAAGCAAGCTTAAACATGTTTCCACATATCATACATCAACTTCATGGATTGCATCATCATATACATGCATAGAAGATACAAAAAAAATATGTAAACAACATGGAATAATATGGAAGATAAACATTATGTATAAATCTATGCAATTAACTTGTTTTAGTTCGAATTACTAACCTCCTTTTAGTGATTAGACTAATTTCTTGCACCACAATCTGCTCCACATGCTTCCCAACAAGAGCGAGACCACATAGAGAAAGAGAGTGAAGGAGAGAGAGAGAGAGAGAGCAAGGGGAAGAGAGAGAGAGAGAGAGAGAGAGAGAGAGAGAGAGGAGTAGGGGCTAGGGAAGCAAATAGCAGAGAGATCGACACCCCATAGCCTTATACACCTCTCATACTTTCTACTTGTCTCAGAATGTCCTCCAACAAATTCTAAAATACTAAACTACCCCTATAACCTAAACGGGTAGATTTGGACAAAATTATCCATAATTATTGACCATAATCGACTTACAAGATCAAATATGGTCTTTGACTACCCAAACATGATTTGACTTCTAGAGGTATAAATATTTGGCCTCCTGAAAAACTAAAAACCATGACAAACATCTTTTAGGTTTACATGTGACCAAGTAACTCCCCAATTCAGCTCAGCTCGCGAACCAAATGAAAGCATTAAATCTTAGGCTGCTACTCTGTCACATTTATAATGCAAAGTTGACTCACAAGATAAACCTAAACACTCGAGTATCAAAATAGAGATGGCTCGAGAGAAATCTAATGCTCATCCAAAACACACATGAACACACAAATACATGTATAAACTCCTAAGGCTAGGCTCATACAATTAGGACATTCTAAATGAATCCAAATTACAAAGGAGGCTACAAATCTTGTGAAAAATCAGGTAGAGTCTCACCTATAACTAGAATGAGGGAAAATTTTTCTCAAACCTGTATAACTTCACAATTCATAAAAACATGTGTAGAGCATTCACATTTTTTACAATTCACACACAAAAACATTTCAGAGGTGTTCCACTTCATTCACATCATATCACAGATTATTTACAACATAATTTTTACATTATTGAGGTTGTTGCTTTGCCTGTTGTTTTGCCTGGTCTTCACATGAGCCCTTTAACCTACAAAAAAAAGCCTTGTAACTCCTCAATCCATATTTCTTCTTTGCTCCATGTACTTGCATATGTAACATAGTTTAGCATACCTATGTTAATTTTATCCTTCAATTCAAGACTCCGAGGCTTGGAGAATTCCTACACAAAACTATTAGACTTACTTGCCCCAGAGTGTATCGCCTTCAAAACAACTCAAACAAGGTTAGTGATAAATATTTCAATCATTCCACACAGGGCAACTTTCTTGTTTTATTAAAAGGTCGTACGCTCTTGAACGTGACCATTCATACTAGCTTACTAGACCATTATACTATTATTATTATAGAGCTCAGTAGCCTCACATGGATAATCATATTGGCTCACTAGCCCCAATAGTATTTACATTAATGGCTCACCGGCCTACATCAACATGAGCAAACCACAACACCAGTAAATAAGTCAGCAAATTCCATGACCCATTTTCGATTCTTGCATCCCTTCAACTAATCTACTATACAACATTATATAGAAAACATACGTTAATAATCAAAAGATAACCAGTCCAAATATAATTAAGGAAAACATTTCCAATGTGGCAAGTGGATAAAACATCATTCGCAGAAAACTTCAACATGAAACAAAAAATTCCACAACCCACATTATCAAAATACTATAAAGTGGCCAATAGAACCTAATCATAATCATTGAGCAAAACATACACACGAACTAGAATATTTAGCGATAACATGTCAATAGTATGCATTAGTCAGAATCTGGTCCACTGCAACATGCCCGTAGCCAATTATAAGGTCTAAACTCATCACTGAAATCCATGGTCCAGATACACTCAACGAAGAGCATGTGCATGCTAAATATACACTACTACTAGGTACTATTCTGATAATTATAATCATAATAAATATTAACAGCCAAACCAAACACCACAGGTAGGTACTAATCGGGCCCCTCAATAGGCGTCACGCTCCCTGACATCAGGTGTGTACGGAAAATCCAAAATTTAAACAATAAGTGTAAGGTCTAAAATGGGAGAAATCCTAACAGACTTGTGAGGCAAGCTCTATATTTTAGCTCAGCGAGTTCAACTTTCCATTACCTGGAAAATACGGACCACTACTTAAACCGTGTATGATGTATGTGTGAAATAACATGCAAACAATCTTAAACGCAACAAAATGACATAGCATGCAGAAAAAAGGGGAATTTAAACACACCATCACATCACATCACATGTTGAACGTATCACCATCACTGATCATGATTCTATAAAATAAAAACAAATATTCAAACAAAAATCTTGGTGCATTATGAAATAATTTTTAGGATTCAACCCGCGCACTTTAAATAAGATATCTAACACATTAATCAAGCAATTTAGAGCAATTTAACTAAGATATCTAACACATTAATCGAGAACAAAATCTCAGTGAAGTTATAAAAAAATAACCTAACATTTTTGGTCAAGTATTTAAACCTACCCCAATAATAAATTCTTCGTAACAACTTTAAATAAAAAAATTTTAAAATGTCGAGTCACTCCCACACAGGTGTAGAATCAAAGATTATCAATATTAAAATAATTTTATATCATTCAATTAATTAAGATAATTAAATTAATTATCAATCAACTTAAGATTTATACACCGTGATTATTTCACAATAAAATACGAGTTAAAATATTATTACTTTAATTATTTAATTAATTCATCAACTTGGCATGTAAAACGAGATCATCCAAATGTGGCAAAAAATTATAAAGTTTTGATGTTTTTATTGTTTCACCATTATTAGATGATTAGACTGTAGATTTTATAATTTCAAGCCGACACAAATATTTTATTATATTTTATTAGACAAAATACCACAAATAATGAAAATCATATTTTCACTACAAAATAAACAAGAAAATTAGTAGATCTATATGATATGATGATGATCTACCTATCTACATGCCTAATCTGAAAGATCTATATGCAAACATTGAGACTGCGCACAAAAATGAAAAGAACGAAGGAGAAGGTGCATACCTCGCACGTAAAACAAGAGGAGAAGGAAAGAGAGGGGAAGGGGAGGAGAAAGGAGGAGCATTGGTGCATGGAGGCTGGACAGTGGCCAACAGAGGTGCGTAGCAGCAGCCAAGTCGGAGATGGGAGGAAATGGTGAAAAGGAGAGAGGGGCAACAAAAAACCCACTCGACACTAGCACAAGGCTGCCCTAGGGATGCCTTTACACTGAACTCAAGGTAGCGTCACACCCCTGGGCCCCAAGACAACCACAAAAAAAGAGAGGGGAGAGACAGGAAAAGGTAAGGGAGGAAAAAGGGCATGCTTTAGACAGTTTCTACTGCAGCTAAGAGGTACGCCCGCATGCATGTGAGACGACTCTAAATCTAACGTGACACAAACACCCAACACATACAAAATAGGGGCGAGCACGACAATTGCGAACAAAAAACAAACCAACGGCTTGACAACTGGGGCCAATGGGAAAGCTCAATTGCGAACATGCCCAATGCCTAAGTGTACAACAACACACAAGGATCCTCCTAGATCTAGACTGATCAAACTGACCAGCTGCATGCTGCTATGATCGAGCCAAAAATAAACCAAACGTAAAACACTAGGCTGACGGGCCACATTTTACAACCTTCCTTCCTCAAAAAAATTTCATCCCAAAATTTCAACACAAGGAAGAAAAAACAGCAAAAGCAAAAGGAAAACAACTACAAAATAAAACAACACTAAAGGTTCTCCAACCCATGTTTCTTCTTCACACCATGTACTTCATAAGTAAAATGGCTTATAATACTTGGGATATTTTAACCTTAGTTTTAGGACTCCGACACTTGGAGATCCCTTGCATAAAATAGTTACACTTGCATAACCTAGAGTATACCACCTGAAAAATAACTTAAACACATGTTAGAGATAAACATATCAATCATTTTCATACAAGGCATCTCTCGAGTTCAATTGAAACACTCAAAGGCTCTAATACATGCATAATCATATTGTCTCACTAGCCCCACATAAAATTTACATCGCATGGCCCGCTGGCTTCATATCATGAGCAACCACACACAACAGCAACAAACAAGTCAACTTCATCATAAGCCATTCTCTATCCTTGTGTCCCTCTAACCAAACATACAACACCACCACTATATAGAAAAATATGTCACTAATCAAAGATTACTGGTCAAAAAATAACCATAAAAAATAATTCCAAACTGGCAAATGTATGGCCCACCATGCATAGGAAAGTTCAACATGAAATAAAAAACTCCACATCTCCACAACATCAACATAATACTGAATAATGGCTAATACAGCCTAATCATAATCACTAAAATAAACAAGTGCAAGACCCAAAATACTCAAAGGTGTAGTGCAAGTACTACAAAAGAGCCGGAATCTATTCAACGGCAACATGCGTGTGACCAATTGGGTCTATCTTATCATAACTGAAACATTGCATGATCCGGGAACACTCAACGGAGAGCAAGCACATACTGAATACCCATTGCTAGTAAGTACTATAGTTAACTATCAATATCATAATATATTAATCACCAGGTGGGCATCATGCTCCCGTCTATCATGCATGCATAGAAATTCAGAAAATCATATAATAAATATAAGGCTTGGGACAGGGATGACAAACATGGTGCTACAGAGACTTTTGATCTAGATCTCAAATTTTTGAAATTCACACCGAGGTATCTCATCCTTTAGGTTTTATAAATCCTAAACAATTGGTTAAATGAATCGTATGTAGTGACATCCAATAAAACATCAATAACTAAATCATATATTATTAAAACAAAACAACATAGAGACAAGTAATAGATCAAGCAGAGAAGAATCCTAACGAACATGTAAGGCAACCTCCACATCTTAGCTCAATGAGCTTGACTCCGCACAACATAGTCAATGAAGACTCACAACTCAAACCATGTATGATGCATGCATGCAATGACATGAAAACAAGCCTGGATGATACTAAATGACATGATATGCAAAAGAGCAAAAAGTTAAACACTTCACATCACGCGTCAATCTCAATTTGAGCATATCATCATAACTCAAAAAGATTCGATAAAATAAAAATAGATATCGAGACAAAGATCTCGGTTCATTATGAAATAATTTTCAAGATTCAACCTGTGTACTTAACTCAATGATACATGACATGCTAATCGAAAATAAGATCTCAATAAAATAATAAAAAATAACTTCACGTTTTGTGTTAATTTATTGAAACATAACCTAAATGATAATTCTGTCGTATCAACTTTAACTCTGAAGAACTTAAAAGATCTTAAGTCAACTCATATTCATGCCCTTGAATCACATATTATCATTATTTAAATAATAATATATTATTTATTTAATTAAAATAATTAGGTTAATTATCAATCAACTTAAGATTTTAAAGCCGTTACCATTTCACAACTGTATACGAGATAAAATATTATTATTTTAACTATTTAATTAATAAATAAAATAGGCACACAAAACTCGACCAAAAATTATAGAATTTTAATCTTTTCTTATTTCGACCGTTATTAGGTAGATTAGTTAGCAAAATATATGAATCTAGGTTGAAACAAATATTTTATTATATTTTACAATCGAAAATCACAACTTTTAATAAAAATCAATTTTTTAGCACAAAATAACAAATATTTAATAGATCTACTAAAGATGATGATCTATTTATTTACATTCCTAAACAAGGAGATATACATGCAAATACATCATGTACATGCCAAAAAATGAAAAGAAAAAGGGGGAGGAGAGGGTACCTTGAAGAGAGATGGAAGAGAAAAAGAAGGGGGAGGAGGAGAGGCGCAGACAGTGGCGGTGAATAGCAATGACAAAAAGCAGAGACCCGCTAGGAAGGAAGGGGAGGAAGAGGGAGGAAGAAGGGAAGGATGGAAATAAGGATGAGAAGGGAGAGGGGAAGGGGCGACAAAGGAGGTAGAAGGGAGGAGGGGGAAGGAGCAAGGAGAAAGGGGGGGCGAGAGAAATGGTTGGCGGCTAGGAGAAAAGGTGAAGCAAAAGAAAGAAAAGAAAAAGGGGAGTGAGAAAAAGGGAAAGAAAGAAAAAAGGGAGGGAGAAAAGGGAAAGAAAAAGACAAAAGGGGGGAAAGAAAAAGGAAAGAATAGGAAGGAGTGGGGTCTGGGGTGGTGGAAGAGAAAGAAAGAGAGGAAGAGGGAAGGAAGAGAGAGAGAAGAAGAGAGAGAGAGAGAGAGAGAGAGAGTGAAAGTGTAAGAGAGGGAAAAGAAAAGTTCGGTGGTACACCCAAAATGCATGGGACACGATTTTAAACTTGACCACACACAACACGACCCTAGGCTACACTAAACAACTGAAACAACAATGGCACAAGCTTGGCAATTGAAGCCAACTAAAACAACTAAATAGTGAACATGCCCAATGCCCAAACCCACAACAACACACACAGATCTTCCTAGCACTAGACCGATCGAACTGGACCAATAGCATGCTACTTGCATTGAGGCCATTGTTGGGTTTATCCCACATCAGTCGTAGATGATGTTGGTAAGTTATTTGTAGACTAATGGGAAAGTCTTATTCCTTGAATTAACTTTCGGAATAAGAGAGGTATGTGACACCTATTGTAACCTCCTTTTAGGGGCCCAAAGGGCCCAACAATAGTATCAAAGCTAAGTTACTATCTTCGCAGACTTGATGTTTTCTTACGCCAATTGTCGGAGTCTCTTTCATGGGTTCTGCCAGATGATTTAAGGGGAGTTTTCCAGGCGATGGTAGTTTCAGGGACGCCCAATATGTGAAGGGGAGTTGTTGGGTTTATCCCACATCGGTCGTGGATGATCTTGGTGATTTGTATATAGGCTAATGAGAAAAGCCTTATTCCATGAGTTAACTTTTGGATTAAGAGAGGCTCGTAACACCTATTACAAGTCTCTTTTTGGGGGCCCAGAGGGGCTTAACAGTGGTATCAGACCTTGGTTGGGGGTTAGAAGGGCCTAAGAAGTAGTATTAGAGCTTGGTTGTGGGCCCAAAGGGCCTCAAAGCCACCATAAACTGAACGTAAAACATCAAGCTAATGGGCCTAGTTTTACAACCTTCTCTCATAAAAAATTTATCTCAAAATTTTTAGAGAAGGAGGTCACAAATGCGCCCAACAAAGGCTAAGATGCAACTACATCACATAGCTGCTAGAAAACACAAAACTCCCACACTGAAACAAACTGATATACCTAGCCACTGAAACTGCCCACACAACAACCACGCATTTTCATACACATACATAACTAGAGTACGTACTCATAATTGCCTCTAACAGGAGCGAACGAATGTAGTCTAAGGTGAAGTAAAGGAACTTGGTATTTTAAAAGGAAACCCACTATCGGTACCTCATGCTATGAGGCTTTCTAGAGGTTAAGCTGACCCGCCACAATCGATCGCGCTATGAAAATATCCTACTAAACATGGATATCATGACTAGCCCTAACAATTGGAATATGACAACGTGTACTTTGTAGAATGTGCTAAGAGAACCTAAAACCATCCAAGGAGGCTATCTAGAAGGTGTAGCTACTATGTTTGTACCTATTGTGGCTGACCATGGAATGTATATACTAAGGTGGCATAAAACATAGGAAGATCAGGGTACCATACATTCCAGAGTACAAACAAGGTCGTTTATTGTGAATCTAATCATCATCCTGAAACAATAATAAGGCATCCCAAAGGATGACTTCTACATCTCTAGTACAATAAATAATAGACAAATGTTTCTCAATTACGTACTAGTTACTCACATTCTAATGGATGAAGAACACACGTCTGAAAGAGCTATTACCGCACCTTGGGCCAACAAGATCCCATAATGAGCTTTGATATGTGTCTCATCCCTTTGTAATCGGTTGTCATGTACCTATTTGTAGTACTATATATTGACTAACTCAGCTACTACCACTGTGGTAGACTCACAAGCATGGCTATAAAGGTCATAGGTAGGCTGGCTATAACATAAGGGCGCACACTATGGAACAACATCAAACCATGCCACACTACAATCTCGAGGGTGTTCACCTCAAGCTAGGTTGATTTGCGACTCATACGTCGGGCTGGCTACTCATGCAATCATCTAACAACTGGATGTCAAACTATATCCTAGCTCAAACATGTGCCTCAATGTTGGTCGTCTCACAATCTCACTCAAAACCCTCAAATTTATCCATCAAGCCAATGATCTTCTCATTTAGTCACTAGTTTCCTGCCTGATCACTAACCATCTACTCTACCAACTACTCATTCATATGCCTGCCATTCCATTCATTTGCTTCCCTGACCATCTTCGTGATTGTTGACACTCTAACAGGTCATTCCATTCCTTTGACTTGTCAGTGACCTACCTCGTAGTTACCTGCTTACTTGATGTCCCTATCTATTATTTTTGCTGGTTGTTTGTATGTCAGGTTCTAGGTCCTTCAATAATCTGACTTCCCCCACTCGGTCGGCAATTGTGCTATTCAAACGGCGGTCATATCACTTGGAATTTGGTTGTGCCACTCAAACGGTGATTGTGCTAAGCGAATTGTGGTTGTGCTCTTGCCATCCGGTTCCTCAGTGCATTTTACAGCTCACATCTGTCAACAAAGCAAACCAAATTAGTCTGAAACAACATCACCATTATGTTTTGTTCCATTATGTACTTGTCTATCTAACCTTATATCCTTATCTTTCTCCTTATTACAATTGGTGATCCACATGACACTTGTCAACATCTTACTAATTCTTTTACACTGGCACATTTTGTCTCTAGTGTGTCTTTCCCTATTAGTCGTCTGCCTGTCACACCCTATGTATGTTTGTACTCGAACTCGGTCCAACACTTAACCACGCATTCCTCATCTTGATGAAGTAAGCCAGCTGCCTACACGTTGGGTGGCAAAGTGTTGCTGAACCATTGTTCTCCTCAGATCCCTGAGTCAAGGATGTCAAAACCCTTGTGTAAAACTAGAACCAATCATATGACGAATGATGATTCACCCATAATCTCTGCACCACATCCACTGTTTTCCATTTTTGACCCCTTAAGTGATGTGCCTCCTAATCTAGTAATCATTCTTTGCATGAGGGTTCTGGCTAAGGGAGCACTATCTTGGCTACTCACAGCTCAAGAATTAGTCTGAAAAGTCTCCACTTTCCTGAACCCTGGTGTGCATGGATTGTCCAACAATTATGCAAGTTTCCTCCTTTCTTTCTTCTTTGCTTTTATTTTCTTTTTCTTTTCCTTCATTATCCTTTTTTTAGGAGGAGGAAAAACTGTCTCATCCCTCCTTTGACATTCTTTGTGCAACAAGGATGCATTACCACACACCAAAATCTGTTGATGAACTATTTCGTGCCACATTGTAATTTAACTTTGATCGTGGCCAAATTGTTTGATTTTAGCCATGTACACTGACACCATCACCTCCACACACCACTAACAATCTAACCAGCTACCAACCTGGGAAGGAAACAACACCAAAGTGAAGCAAACGAGACAAAAACACAACAAGAGGCACAAAGACCACATACCTAATAGAGGAGATCAAGATCGACCCATGGGAAGTTGACAACACGACCACACAACAAAGAAGCCTTCCATCTTAATTGACCAAAATTTAGCTCTGATACTAAAATTATAACACCTCAACTTGGTTCAATACCGAACCAAATCAAAGTATTAAATAGTGGACCGCTTCTCTCACTTATTTAAAATGAAGTGCAAACCACAAGATTGTACCTAACCACTCGAGGTGTCAAAAAATGAAAGGCTAGAGGGAAACTAAATGCAAATACAAACACACATGAACAATATGCATACACAAACTCCTAAGGTTAGGCTCATGCAACCAAAACATCCTAAATGAATCCAAATTACAAAAGAGACTTAGAATCCTAGAAAAAACCTAGTAGAATCTCCCTTATAATTAAGACTAGGGAAAATTTTCACAAACCTATATATTTCATATTTAACAGAAATAAACCCAAAGCATTTCATCACACAGAATCATTCTAGAAGTGTTCACTTTGCATTCATAGAACATAACACATTTTGAAATTCTTTAGGTGGAATGTTCTCTGGTCTTGACATGGGCTTGTCTCCGACAAAATAAAACGGTAAAATCCCATTTTCGGGTTAGGGTTTTACCCGATTTGAGTTTTGCCCTATTTGGGTCAATATCGAGTTGGTACGAGCGAGATCGAGCCAAACTATAAAACCCGGGCTATCAGCCCGAGGGTTTTTACTGTCGGTTCGGTTGTTACCTGAATCAAGTTAGTAGGGTCCTGCCATTCTTGCCGTCGTTTATATATGATATGTTGTAAGTTAACCGGCCTTAGCCTCCTTCAGCGTTCGGAACGTCTGTTTGGATGCGGCACGCCCGGCTTTATGATGTTTGGTCCAATTTAATCGTATATAGTTAGATGTTAGGATTGTGTCTCTCGCGTACCTTTTGTGTGCTTACCGTATGTTTGATAACCTTTCGGACTGTCCTAACCCTTTTTGGGACATGTCGTGCAATTCCCAAAGTGGACCCGATTGCTTTAGGGTAAAAACCCTAAGTTTCTTGGGTTTTGAGATAACCCAACCCATACTACTTTTAGCCAACCCAACCTATACATCTATAGGTATGGCACCCATACTCCTATTGGTATGACACCTACACCTCTAGAGGTATGACACCCACACCTCTATGACATCACCAAGCCAACCCATACCTCTTTAGGTATGGTGCCCATGCCTATGACATCACCACCCTTCTTCTATAAAAT
>JAVDBV010076385.1:0-13146 GCA_032619315.1 Piper longum
ACTCGGGTCATTTAGCCGAATTATTTTCCGGATTAATAACCCTCGAGGATGAGATCCCTCGAGAATGATTTCGAAAACAAGATCCACAGCAAGTTGCCTTCAGGCCTATTTTATAAATCCCTTCCCAGGCCTATATATGTTTTTATCGAGTTTTCAGTGAGATCAGAGACAGAGAAATCGACTTCACGTACCATGCAGAGGATGCCGTGACAGTCAAAGCGGGCTCTGGATTAGTGTCAGCGGACTGTTCCATTCCCGAGGGATCCTGACAACTTCGCGTTTGAGTTCCTCACACCCGGAGAATGTGGAGGTTTACGGGTACTGTTTAGTACAACGCATGTCATGACTTGTGGTTTCAAGGGTACTGATGGCGACTGCCTGAGAGTACTCGGCCTTTGTGCTTAAGGCCAGGAGAAATATGGAGGTAAGGAGAGGGCTTAGGATTTGAGACCAAAAAATGAAAGAAAATACTGAGGGCGGCAACAGCAGCAGCAGTTCAGTTAATTCGGGATGCTACCGGGTCTGCAGCCGAGTGGCTCCTCAGTAGATGCCCTTCAGAGAGTTCATGAGGAGTTTATGAATTTTTCTTTCATATGAGAGTTTGCTCTCATAGCCAGTTTGTTATTAGTTATATTTTGGACCAGTAATGTTTGTTACTGACGTTTTTGTACTATATGTAGGTGACAAGTACGAGATGGATGCGCCAGTTGGATGGAGGAGAAATTAGGTCTTCTGCACACACACATATGTTTGGTGATGATTGTTTAATATTTCATTTATGATTTTATTATATATGAACTGATGAGAAGAAATGAAGAGCATGATGATGCTGCTAAGGCGTGATGCCATGACGAGAAAAATGAATAGAGGGCACAGGTCGGCTGAGACCCAAGAATCAGAGAAAGAATTTACAGTATGCTAGATTTTGCATGAATAAAATTGTTGATATATGCATATATGTTTTTGTATATTATTTTGACAGGGTGGCCCCTAATTGCATTTTTAGGGGAAACTATGTCCGTTATATTTTAGAATTTTTATTAATTTTATCGTAATTGTATTAGTGTGTCATTTAATGTGTTTGTCATTCATGTAGTATCATGTTAGGGTTTTATACATTCATGCATGTGCGACAACCCGTATCTTTATCTTAAGACGCCGAGATCGGATTCGTACGAGTTGGGTTCGGGTTAGCCGACCTAACCGGGGCCCGTAACATACCAGTTCAGTTCACGAGCGTGAACCAGATTTGGGGTGTTACACAAGGTATAAGGCAAGGTTGGTGGTGAAGGGCTTTGGACAAAAGAAAAGTATTAATTTCAATGAAATTTTTTCTCCTCTTGTTAAAAAGCCTTCGATCAGAATTGTTTTGGCTTTGGTTACAAGTTTGAATTTGGAAATTAAACAGTTAAATGTAAAGATGACCTTTCTTTATAGTGCTTTTGAGGAGACTATATGCATAAAGTAACTCTAGGGTTTTAAAGTCAGAGAAAAGGAATAGATGATCTACAAATTGAAAAATAGTTTATATAGTTTGAAGGAAATTCCTAGACAGCGGTACAAAAAGTTTGATTCTTATATGGAAAGAAATAGGTACAAGAAGTCTATTTCCGATCATTGTGTATTCATCAAGAGGTTTGATGATGATGATTTTATTATTCTATTGCTTTATGTAGATGGTATATTGATTGTAGGATATGATGGAGCCAATATTGTAAGTTTTAAGATGAACTTTAATAAATTCTTTGCAATGAAGGATTTGGGACCGGCAAAGCAAATTTTGGGAATGTCAATTCGACGTGATATGGAAGATAGAAAGTTTTGGGTGTCACAGGAAAAGTTCATAGAAAAGGAACTTGAAATATTCAACATGAAAGATGCCAAGCTGATTGGAGTTCCACTTGGGGGTCAATTTAAGTTGAAGAATAATGACTTAAGTAAAATAGGGATGAAAGAAATGATAAAGGTTCCTTATGCTTCTGCGGTTGGTAGTTTGATATATGTTATAGTTTGTACAAGACCATACATAGCATATACAGTTGAAATGGTTAGCAGACATTTAGTAAATCCTAGCAAAAAACATAGGCAAGTACTTAAATGGATAATGAGGTATTTGAGAGGTACATCCAAAATATATTTGTATTTTGGAAGTGATAAATCTTTATTTGTTAGCTATCTGATCCAGACACGACAGGTGATTTGGAGACAATAAGGTCAACATCTGAGTTTGTTGTTAATTTTGTTAATGAGGCTGTATATTGGCAGTTTATGTTGCAAAAGTGTATTGCATTATCTATAACTAAAGTTAAATATATTGCTATTACAAAAGCTTACAAAGAGATACTATGGATAAAAAGATTTTTGAATAAATTTGGTATTAAATATGAGAGATATATTGTACACTGTGAGAGTCAGAGTGTAATTCACATGAGTAAAAATTTAAGTTTTTATTCAAAGAGTAAATACATTGATGTGAAATATTACTGGGTAAGAAATGTGTTGGAAAGTAAATTTTTTGAGATAACAAAAATTCATAATGCAAGGTATATTTCAAGTATGATGACTAAAATTGTGTCAAAGGATAAATATGTTTACTGGAGAAATGGAACAGGCATATAGATAGAGCTTCTCATGCCAACTAGAGGTATTTTATAGAATCAGGAAGGGGAGGTTTGTTGGGTTATCTTTCTTCCGTAAATACATGAAATTACAATCCTATTTTGGATAAAATCGAATATTTTTTTTAAAAATGTGTTTTGCGCCGTGAGATAGATAAAAAACAATGACAAATGTTTTTCTTCTTTAGGTTTTAATTTTGGAGAAATATGGCTACAAACGGGGAAAAAAAAATTGTGTGAATTTAAGAAATATAAATGTCTTATTAAGATTCGCATACAATTGTCAATAATAACTTCACTAAGTTCTTAATTTATAATTCTTCATTTTCTTTTTTTTGACATTCATACCAATTTTATATGATGCATTGGTATTGAAGAGTTTATTTTCCCATGAATATTTTTTACATTGAGATCTAATAAATTTAATTCGGCCATTTGCCTCGTAATTTTCCCCCAAATTTAATATTTCTGTGTAAAATTAAAATTTTCCCCAAATTTAAGGTTCCCCAAAATTAATTTTGTCCAAGTCAGTTTTTAGTGTGCATATTTTGATTTGAACTAGGAGA
Organism: Piper longum; assembly: GCA_032619315.1. Lineage (NCBI taxonomy): Eukaryota > Viridiplantae > Streptophyta > Magnoliopsida > Piperales > Piperaceae > Piper > Piper longum. The sequence continues at coordinate 3,185 of JAVDBV010076385.1, forward strand.
TTTGTGTTTAGTTAATCCTAACAAGGTTGTGGATTATAATTCTCATTTTCAAATATATTTATTCATTCATCAACAAATGGAGTCTGTTGAAGAAGAATACAATTTGGTTACCTCAAATGAGTAAAGATGAAAACTAGCATTTTTTCTACTTTCCATTAAGAATTCATCCAAAAATAATTTTACACTTTAACAAACAAAAATAACTTTCACAAAGCATGAAGCCGCCTCCCAAACATGGGACACAAATTATCAGACAACCATAAAAATTGACGTACATTCCTCTAAGAACGACGTGGGCATCACCAATATCCAGGAAACCTCAGCACGGCAGCGCAGTACCCAGACACCCACGTGTATGGGCTCGGAGCGGACCAGGAAACTTTGATGACAACGCAAAATTGGATTTGGGGGGCACTGCTACAAAACAGAAAGAAGTAAAGCTGATAACAAAATTATAGATTTACAGAGCTGCACCCTAAAGGCACTACTGTCAAAACCACCAGGACCAGGTGCAAAAGGCGAGCCACCACCAGTTGTGTTACTATTCAAGCTGTTCAAATAAAAGAAAAAACAAAAGGCAATGAATAGAGGAAGTACATGATGCTTGCCAATATGAACATCTTGAATGCTTGGAACTCACCTTCCAGCAAAAATGCATCTACCATAACCTGTAAAAATGAAATCAAAACATCATCAAAATCATCCAATCAATTGAAGGGCAAAACAGCAGTAAATGCTGGAAGGTCTTACAATTAATAATGGTTGTAAGACCAAATAAATAACTAGAAATGTATAGATAAACAAATCCACTTATTCTTGAAATAACAAAACTGTCATAAGGATATTTAATGGGTGGGTAATTTGGCTAAAGCTGATTGGGCCTTACAACCATATTAGCCGAAAGGTCTTACAGCAGAGTACCATTCTAAATATAAAAAATGACAATAAACATTAACCATCATCACAACCCCATAACAGTCTGTTTAAGACTTCTTCACTCAATTAGGAGCTTGTTAGACAGCTTGAGATGAATCTATAGAAGAGTTTGTATTACAAGTTTGGTTTTCATCAGTCTTTACTCCCTCTCAATATCTTCTTCAAGGTAATTTAAAGATAATGAAGCACAAACGAAATTTCAGAACAAGATTCATTTTCATTTTTATACTGAAAAGCCAAAAAATTAAATAAGATCTTACTTGGATCATTTGATGTTAACAAGGCAGTACCACCAAAGTCACAAGTGCCACCAGTTGCCATTGTTCTATGATAATAATCATTGTATGCATAAGAAGCATGATTGATAGGAGTATCCGGTTCATAACATGGTTGGCCAACTTGAATTGCACTGCAGTTTGCATTACCTTGCCCACAAGCCCAATTTATACCAGCTAATAACGAATCAGAAGTCACATTGTTGTTAGCCACACAAAACAGTCCAATGCCAGTCGATGTGTTCACTCCGACTTGGTTTACACCGGTTGCCAAACCAAGAGAATAAACAGTAGTACCATTTGGATAGAATAATCCCCAGTTCTTCTCAGATATTGGTCCCGGCCGAAGGTCCTCGTTGAAAAGCTCAAAGATATAGGCCGAAACAGGCATGTCAGGTCGACTTGGAGTACCTGATCCATTTAGCACTTTATAGATAAGATTTTTGTTGTATTGCTGAGCATTCTCCAAATTTGCGTCCTGCTCATTAGCTCCACCAAGCCAAGGCCAGCCTGTTTCAGTCACAACTACGGGAATTCCAGAAAGATTGTAGGCCTCCATGGAGTAATAGGCAGCATCAACCATTGCATCAAACATGTTGTTATAATGGAAAAGGGTGTTGGCGTCCACAATCTGTTTGGAAGAAGGAAGCGGATGGAAAAGAGCGTAATCAAGAGGAAAAATACCATTCCCATTCACATACCCAAAATAAGGGTAAGCATTCAACATAAGATAAGAATCTGTCTTCTGTAAGAATTGAAGCAGCTGTTTCATTATGTCAGTCCATGTCGAATTAAAGGTGGCTGTGGATGGTGGAAAGGATTTGGGAATCACATCCAGCGAGTGTGGAGTAGAAATTTTGACCTGCTTGTTGATATTAGAGGCCAGCAGAGCAGAGTGAAGAAACTTAAGTGCTGGAACAAGGACAGAAGCAGCATTTGGAATTAAGGTGAGCACCTCATTACCAACAGCAATGGCTGTAATATTAGTAGAGGGCAAAAATGCAGCTACATTCCGATTAATCCAATCTGCAGCCTTTGAAGATGATTGACCAACTCCAAGAAGTTCTTGGTTAGTAACTCCAACCATGACCTCTATTCCCGTGTCAGCAAGTGCATTTAACATTTGATGATCTGCATCAAACAAACGTACATGGGTGATCCTTTGAGCCTTAAGAATATCTACCACAGCTGTAGCTGGGGGCAAGTTGGAAATCTCGGTCCCTATACTGATCCCGATATATGCACCTGAAAAGTTAGGGTCATGGAATTAGTGAAAGATTACAAGCATCTACATTGAAGCTTTCAACTGGGAAAAAAGAAATCCAAACACTTATCTACCTGATGCATTTGGAAACAGTAACATCAAGTGAAGAGTGCATATCAGCCATGTTCTGAATGGCATTAAACAAACAAGATTCTCAGTCAGAGTCCTAACACTGGTAGCAGATTGCTTCGCACTGTAAGCAAAGAAACATTTACACTCACGTCAATGTCAATTAACTGATCAAATAAAGAAAATTTAATATCTAATCCAAGGTGGCTACAAAAAATGTAGTTTCTTCCTTCATTGCTTTCTCATTTAAGAAAGGAAAAGTAGATATTAGTCGCTCTTAGCGTATTACACAATAATATAACAAATGATTCACCAGGTAATATCGTTCTCGTCGGGTAGACAATAGAATAAACCAGTACAACAGATTGTATTTCAAATTAATTAATGTCACACATGAAAAATCCTAACGATGTGTGTGTGTGTGTAATTCATACATGATTATGCTCATATCCAATTTCTATTAAAAATGCGAAGTATCTGAATGTGGTAGTTTATTAAAACCCAACCATATAAAAAATTAAAAATAAGATAGTAGATATGAATGGTAAATGCACCTTGCTTTTGATCTGACTCTCATTTCATCAGGCCTCTTCTTATCCTCCTTGCAAATAAGTTATCAACTCTTATCAACTACAGGACTTGATGATCCGTTTTCATATCATTTTTATTTTGCACAAAACCAAACCTCATGGTTTTCTGCAGCAAAAACCAAACGTAGAGGTTATGCACCAGGAAACAGGATATGAGGACAACATCAATAAAAAGCACGTGACTCGTACAAAATCATTGTGTTTTGAATGAACCAAATGATAAATTCTATCGTACAGTAGTAGCATGGTGCAATGCTTGATGACTTCATCATGGGGTAACTAAAAAAACCACATTGACAAAATGGATGGTAAAATGAGCATAATTAAAAGTTGTACCTAATCTAGAAAACTAGTGAATGTTAGCATAAGAGAGAAAAAAGCCAACAAAGAAAAACATGAAAGATAGTCATTCAAAACAGTCATTTGTGTAAGCCAACACCACCGAATATGATTGCCAGAAGTTCAAATATCGGTAACTCACTATCTCTATCCCATGATTGGGTCTAAGTTTGCAACAGTTAGGATCACACCTGACCTAATCTGGACTTCCTCGCCTCCAGAGTCCAAAATTTGATGAGTATTGCAAATATGACATGAATTTTTTAACAATAATTTAAAGCATTAGAAGTTCATTTAAAAAAAAAATGTTAAACATTTTTATAAACATGTGGGAGTGGCTTTACATGGACGAAGCATACTATTCGTGGTCATTTATGCATTATAGCTGAAGTCTTTTTGTCAATGACGAGGGCAAGAAATCAACACTGGAAGATTAGGTTAACATGCATGTCATAATTGACAGTGGAGATTAAAACATTTGTGACAGTCACTTCAGAAAAGGCTAAATAAAGAACAAGTGCACAAATTGACATTTACAATATCATAAACGGCACTGAACAAAGTGAAAGTCAGTCATGGCATTTGAACTTCTGCAATGTGACAACAAGAGGCTACAAACTAGAAAGCAAACATACCACGTTTATCACTTCAAACAGGCATAAATACGACTAATCTACCACTCCGGCAACAGTCAAATAAACAATCATACAAGTCAATAATCAGAAAAAGACAAAGAAACAGCTCGGAAAAAAAATCCAACTCATTTTTTCACAAATCATATTCAACAGGGCTGCCCCTTCCTTCATCTTCGCCAACCCGAACCCTATCAAGCCCAATCACGCACCCACAATCCAGTACAAAAACACAAAGAAAGCGGCATTTACACCACGGAGATTCACGGATAGCAAACGACAGTAAAAAAGGCCACTCCTCCTTTCCATCATCTTCAACCAAAACCTCATCCCCAATCACCCATCCAAAGTCAATGAGCTAAGATGAAACCAGCTAGCACACAAACAAAAAAGAAAGAAACATCCACAGAGACTCACAGACATCAACATTTAGACAAATTCATCCTCATTCTAGGCAAACCAACTTCATTTTTAGCTTTTTTCATCTAAAACCCATCATCAACCTCAGTCAACCATCCACAGTCAATGAGCCAAAGATGAGCTTAGCTAGTACACAAAACACAAAGAAAAGGCACTGAACTGAGCTTAGCTAGCACACGGACATTGAAAAAAAGCAAGTAACACGGTCAAGAGTTCAACAGATACAAGCTGTGTAACACAGAAAAAACACTCCGAAACAGCAAAAAAGTTGATTTCAGACTCCTCAGTCGCAGCCACCACCGAAACCCAGAGAAAGAGAGAAAGGAGACTGACCGGAGGAGACGGCGCCGGCGAAATGTTGCCTCGGGGAGAGAGGTAGGACAAGGTAAGGGAGGTAAGGGAGGGAGGGGAGGGAGAAGTACAAGTCTACAAGGGAGGGGATAGGAAATGGTATCCCGAGTTAGTGATGGTGGAAACGAGTTGGATGGGAAACTATGGAAAAAATCGGGCTTTGTCGTACAGTAAGTCGGCGATTATTCCGAGGCCAAGACAGGTGGGGAATTGGCGGGATTGTGGGCCACCACCACTTGACAAGTCTGACCCACGTCGGTTTAAAGGGGCTGGCCCTTTTCAGTAAAGGGCCCTTTTTATAATAAAAAAAAACGAAAAAGATGTCTTTTTTTTCTTTAACAACATAAAAAAAAAATTGTTCGGTTCGCAGGAGAATAATCTTTTCTTTTCCTTTTCTTTTTTCTGGTGGAGAGAATAATCTTCCGCTCTACGGGTTGAGCGCCCGGAGGGGAGCTGGGTAGGAATGCGACTCTCTAATTGGTCTGAAATTTCGGCTAAGCTCGATTTAGGTTTGAGACTTGATCTTGGGATCACAAGATTTAAAAATTGATTGATCAAAGCTGTTTGGAATTTTTTATATTAATTTGGTTCAAACCGGCCTGTAACTTGTGAAAATTTGTTTGGAATCTTTTATACTAATTTGGTTCAAACCGTCTCGTAACTTGTAAAACTATGATTCATGTTCAGACTGATGGGCATTAAAATATTTTTAAATTTGTTTTTAAAAAAAGATAACAAAATTGAACCAGCAAGCTGGATGTCTCCAGGACACGGAACAGAGCCAAAATTTAGCTTGGCTCATTACGGCCGCAAGGAAAAAGAAGATAAAATCAATGGTCCGGCCCGGCACTGGATGTAGGCCCTAATATTTACTAGCACTTTGATGTTTAGGGGTCAGGCTATATTAATTCAGGAGATCCCAACCCCTCTTCTTCGAGTATAATAAAGAATCAAGAGATCCCAAGCCTCTTTGGTCATTCATACAATCGTTTATTGACATAAGAGTTTGCATTATGCACAAGCACAAGCCAGGATCTGCGTAAATACCCGACAACTCGATTTTGACTGAAGCGAGGACAAGCACAAGCCCAAATGATACATAAAATTTATATTTTGCTAAAAAAATTCGCAATAAACAAGGGGGGGAAAAACTCACGGGTAGGGCGCTACTTAAAAGTTTAAACTCACATTAATCAACTCCATCAGCAATAACATGCTAGTTCAGTAAAAGATATTAGCTATTACTGGTTTGTCTTGTTCACAACTATTCCTAAATGCGGAGCTTGTGCAAAAAAAAAACTGATAGTAAATAAGTTTCGACTTACAAAAACTAGCAACGAGTACATGACTAAGGCGTATATAGCTCACAATAGTTTAGTGAGCTATAATTTTCAGTATAATTTCGTGAGGTGATAATTATGGTCACTTACAAAGATCCAAGCTATAATCTACCATTGGCATTGTTATTGAAAATAATATTTATCAACTTATGGTATTCAAATATCCAAGCTATAATCTACCATTAGCGGTGTCGCCGAAAATAATAATAATCATCCTATCGCTAATCAAATTACGCGTGTTCGTGACATCCACAATCATCACTATCTTCGTCGTACACCCTTCCACATCATGGGCACCGAAAATATTTAACACAGCCTAACCATGCATCCAAACATTAATGCTAATTAGCACGTCAAATTATTCAACATCTGTCTGTTCAAACTAGTAATCAACATACTAGTCAAACGCCAAACCGATGAAAAACACATCCCATACATCTGTCCACACACCCAAGACGTGGTTCACAAACCAACCGCAATTCTCTACTCTTTCAGGGTTGAGTAATCTCTACATGATCTCTGCTGTCAGTCCTCCGGGCTTCGACTCTGGCTGCAACTCCTTGAAATGTTGTAAGGAGGAGAGTAAGAATGCTTTCGGGTGTACCTCCTATCATCGGGTGAAACAGACCTAAAGAGCAGAAAAGTACAAGTCCCATTCAGATTTAAACAACAGCTAAAGCAAACGATGTCAGGAAACCTAATTGCCCCTGTAAAAGTTCACCTTGAGTAATGCCTGCGATGAGGTGAAGGAGAGTAACGACTAGGAGTTCGTGATCGTGACCTATGGCGCCTGGGCGGAGAAAGAGAATCACGAGAAAGTGATCTGCGGGGAGAATATCTGTAACTGGAAGATTGTCCCCTGTTAATGATACAAAATTCAAATATTCTATCAGCAGTTACGTTACAGCTTTTATTATAAAGAGACCACTAATAATTCACACTGATGTTTTTAAGCACTGGAATAATAATAAAAACTGTTAACAAGAGCCAAAAGAAACATGAGTAGTAAAAAGACGAAGTGCTAAATATATGAAAGTTATGTCACCCTAACTAAAGTCCAAATAAAAGAGAGAATAGCCTCAACTAATTAATAACACAACCTCCCCCTCTCTCTGGCTCTCATATCCGCAGGTCTCTTCCTGTTTTCCTCAGCAAATACAACAGTTAGTTCTCGACCAAAGAGGACTTGGCCATCCATATAATACTTAGCGTCAGCAGCATCAGCAGGATCTAAATATTGGATAAAACCAAATCCACGTGGCTCCCTGCATGTTAAAAATGACAAGTGGTAAAACGTCCAGATATTGACATAATATAATTGCAGCAATCAAATCTCAAAAAAAATAAGGGCATTTAGAATAAAAAGCCTTCTCTTAGTATCAAGAAAAACTGGCACAAACATCACTCAATGCCCAGACAGAAAACCACAAAATGACTTACTATTCTCCAAGAGGTGAATATCTTCAACATGTATAACTTCAAAATCAACTCTCTTCCAATCATCAGCCACTTATCTTCAATCATATTAACATCTTCAACAGTCTTAAAGGTTTGATTGAAGTCTTGGATAACTTTTCAACTGTCTTGTGAACTTCAATCAAAGCATTCAATTTCATATAAGATTACCAGGAACAACTGCCGCCGCAAATGAGGCTTATAAAAATGGATGGAGCAATATCAACATCACATGTTAAAGTCAGGGCAACTAAAAAGCATGGAGCATGCACACTGTGCAAATAAACTAACAACAAAACATATTGCTATTTTCAACAAAAATAATTGATTTATTTTTCAGCTAACACAAAACTGAAACTCTAGAAAATCGAGTAGCTTTGACCACAGATGATAAGAAAAACGAAATCCAAAGATAATCACCTTGTATAGTAGTCCAGTGGTATATAAACGTCTTTCAGGGGACCAAATCGCCCAAAAGGCCTGCGCAGATCCTCCGTCCTGCAAATATGTAATTAAATATCAAACGCATTGGCACAACCATAGCATTTCCTCATGGAAACTCCCCATAATAAAAAAAAAAACGAAGGCCCAAAATTCAACCAACTTCATTCTACACTCAACATCCCAAGTAACGTTATTCCCAATTAGGTTCTCATCTGATCTTTTTCACAAGAGTAATGAACCAAAAAAAAAAAAAGAAGTCTCAAGTCATTTCACATTAAAACCCACGTTATCTTATAATTCCATACACTAAAACCAAATTTTACCAAACATATTTCAGTGACGACAAAATTTCTCTAAGTAGCATTACTCTGAAATAATGAAGAAACTCCTTTCCACTATGGCTGGGTGCATAAATTCATTCAGAGGTACAAGATAAACTGGCTCTCCCAATAAGTAAGTTTCTAGGTTCGGCAAATAATGGAGAATAACTTGTAAATGCTTTTAATTTAATTAATTAAAGATCATTCCACAATTCTTCACATAAAAGTTTTCGATAATTAATCCTACGAGGAAATCTGCAAAACATGTAATCAATGATTCAGACACATCTAAAACACTTACTATCCCATAGCAGTACCTAAAACAACTCATAGGCAGAAATGATGCAAAATAGCCATCAACTTTCGGTATGAATCTTCTTGCACCCAGATATCAAAATAGATAACTAAACTTAGAGCCAAATTCAACTTGTGCATACATGAAATTAAAAATAAAACAAGAATAAAGAATTAAAAAGCAAAATATTTTTTAAAATAAATAAATGAAATAGCACCTGCAATCACGGCGAAGATTGCGAACAAGGAGACTAGTGGGTGCATCCCTATAGCGGCCTCCAGATCGTCCTCTTGGACTAGGACTTCGACCCCTCCTTCCATAGCCCCCTCTGGGAGGTGATGGGCTATAACTGTAGCTTCTTCGTCCCATCCTTGCAAATCCTTAAACAGCATCCAAAAAACAGGCATCATCACACCACAGAATCAACCAACACAAACACATCAAATGTTGCAGCAGTCAAGTAACAAACACCATCACCACTTAATTTTACGAGCACATTCATAAAATAGAACAGAATCCAACAAACCAAACATCATCGCCGCAAAGAATTTGCCAATACATGCATCAAATTAAACAGCATAAAGAAAAAAAAAACTGCTCACAACCGCGAATTTACCAACACAAATACATCAAACTTGGCAGCATCCGTATAACAAAAATCATTCCCCACGTAATTTACCAATAGCATCCGAGAAATCGAACAGTATCACCACATAGAGTCTAATCTACCAATACCTCAAATTCAACAGCATCCAAAACAAACAAGCATCACCCCCACAGATTAACAGACTATTAAGAAGATATTTACCGATATTTTCTCAACAATTATCCAAACCACCAGATGCCAACGAACACAAACATAATCAAACACTTTCGCATTTAACAGAATCCAAACAATACATACAAAAAATCAAAGCCTGCAAAACAAGCAATGATCTACGAATCTACAAGTCATTTAACAAAAAAAACCATCGCGGATCGCTCAGTACCTTGTCGAAACCGAATCGATGGGCGAGGAGAGATGGAAGCAAGGCGGAATCGCCTTCGGAAGAAGAGGGACGAAGGTTGGTCTTCTAGAGACTTCGCCCACGTCCCAGTTGGTGGAATCTTGGGTGCAAAAGGAGGTTTGAAGTGGGCCGAGCGGTTAGGCCCATTTAACAATTACATGCATATACATATACATACATATATATACATATATATATATATATATATATATATATATATATATA
>JAVDBV010076386.1:0-32159 GCA_032619315.1 Piper longum
AAGTTCAACACCAGCTACATACATTGTTGCATAAAAATTAGACCGAAATGACCTAATGAAAATAGAAGGGCTCCAATCAATGAAAAAATACTAGTATTCCACATAAAATGGATTGAGAGATTTAAAATTTGAAGCTGACCTTTCCTAGCTGTGATAAATATTCATTTTGAAGAACTTCTCTGGTTCTCATAACATCAGGTAAACCAATGGCTCTGAATATTACATCACTAAAACAGTCCCGCCCATAAAGCTTCCCGCCTTCTACTAGTAAAATCTGCTTAAACACAATAAAGATGTCAGAATCTGATCAATGTAATAGATACCCCCATCATTAACTACCAAAGACAATTTTTTTGAGGCATTAATAAAATTATTTATATAACCTAACCTCATATAAATGCATAACTAATAAAATAAGGTTAAGTCGCAGCAGCCAGTATAATTTCACGGCAGAAAATACATTAACATTTTATAAATGGAAAATTTTCTGAAATCCTTTCTCTGTAATGCCATTTTGGAATGATCTGCAGTTAGGGCTATCTGTAATATTACAATGAAGCTACCAAATCATATTTCATCATTATGCAATTCATAAGCAGTGCTATTAATTTGTTCACTCAAATAATAAAACTTAATCTGTTCGCTCAAATAACAAAACAGGTTTAAACGAGAACAAGATATGTAATCAAACAAATCAATCATACAAATAATGAAGCCATAAGCACAAATTTAGAAGGAATGGCCAGATCATCAACATTTTGGACATCATCATCAATTTTTGCCTCAGAAACAAAGAGAAAATTTCAAAACCTTCCTAATGTTTTGTTAAGAACTTAAAATCTAAATGGCTTAATATATATTAAATTTGTCAGAGCAATTAATAGAAAAATTAAGTTCATGTAACTATAAGATAAAAACTCTGTAATTGTCACACCCCAATACCCATTCATAAAATTACAACAACTCTTTTACGAATTACCTAAGTTAAGAAGAACATGTTGAAGACAAAAAACATATAAAAGAAGTTCACAAGACACCTGTAAATGAGCCCTTGCAACCAAATCAGGCTGTGTTTTTTGAAACCGTGTCACAAATGATAGAACACCTTCCAGTTGGGGGTCTAAGGAGAATGAACACAGAAGATCAAAATCATGAAGAAGCTTCCCAAAATATCTGAGTGTCTGGAACATAAAAACAGGAAATGATTCACCACTATAATTCAAGCGGGGGACCACACCACATACACATAAAATTAGATAATATTCTTCTTCTAAAGAAGCCCAAATCCCTGGTTTATTGGTGAAAAAAACCAGCATGAGGAATATTTAAATGGATTAATCACCCTAAAAATTGCTTTCACTTTCTAAGGCCCCAACCAATCCCTAAAATCCGATATAGTTATCCATAAAAAACATACCTTCTTCCAACTAAGAAGCTTGATTTCACGTGGCGGTGTAGGGGCTGAAAATCTTTGATTAACGTTAGCCTCAAATCCAATAGGTTTACAACCAGAAGCAGTTGTACTTTCTTCTTTCGAGTCACACTTTAACTGGCCATTGGCATTACAATGGAGAAACTCAGATGATTTTTCCATGCCTGATAGTTCTGATAAGCAAGAGGCAATATGTTTTTTCGCCAACTCAAAGCCTTTCCCTTGAGGTTTCCTCAAGCACATGAGAGCATGATAGAAATGCTGAAAAGGGTTACAGATAGAATTTATGATCCAATATCATGATCAGATAATAAGGAAACTGAATTTTCATAGGCCAAAATTAGTAGGATGGATCTAATTTGCAAACAATGGCAAGCATATGTCAAAATTGTTGAGTATGCCTAATGGGAGGGTTACAAACAGACCTTCCCATTGCATGCAATTTGACAATAAAATCCAGTTCATTAAACAACTAAAGATACGGCTTAATACACCAGATAAGACCTTACGGAAGCGTAAGCGATACAACACAGCCTTGCAATAACCTTCCTCAACATCAGGATTCGTTTGCAGGGGTTCAACATCTGCACCATGAGACAACAAAAAATATAAAAACATTTAGCAAAAATGCAGTGCCAAAATAAATAAATAAATATTAAATAAAATCATCAAGTGAGATAACAAGCCACAAATAAAAAGGACTCTGGAACTTGGGTGTAGTTCCTTCAATAAAAATGAAAATCATTGATCTGCATAGATTTGCACAAAGTATTATGCAATGCCTCATAATAAGAGTAAGTTTGCAAACAATCAGTACAAACAAAATAATGGCTGCTAGAAAGCAGCTTTGGAAGCGTTTATACGAGGACTTATTGTTATCCTTGAAAGAAAAAACCAAGAGAAGGTGACAGAGTGAGGACGAAAGCATCTTTCTAGCACCTCTGCCATGAAAATGAGTGATATAAAAATTGGACTAAAGCCTACACTTTACTGAGTTTATCATTGTCCAAATGAATGAGACTTCCACCAGCAGCTATAAGCCTACACCACATGCTGTGAAAGCTGTTGCTTTATAGAAAGAGGAGTTGTGAGATCAATCAGTCCCATCTCAATCATAACCCAAAAAACTTAATGAAATAGATAAACTCACCTAAAACCATTGAAAAAAAAAAGTGAATCAAAGTGAATGAAGATCTTCCCATGGACCCATTAAGGATTTGTAAGCTACTATGATTGTTGAACACCCTAGTGCATGACTATTAGGGTCCTATCAATATTTTTGCCAAACCCTACAAAAGTGAGAAGACTATATAAACGGCCCCATGCACATTCCAATGATGTAACTTCTCTAGATCAACTCCTTGGGAAGCAAAATCAACTGATAAAGATATTCAACTAGGCAGGCTCTAGTTCTCATGATGTGTTATTTTAATCGCCATTTTGTTGTTTGACCACAGGTTACCTGTGATCTCCAATAAACTGCACTGTTTACTACATTCTAAGGCTTCCCTTGGCAGTGGGCAAGATGTTTCTTATACCCAATATCGGCTGGCAGTGCCATTGACGGCCTAGAGTTTTGGGCGGACATCAAAAGGTAAATTGGCACAACATGCTCCTTCAACATCAAGAACAGATTCGGTTAAGGCACTGACATTTTATAGACTGTTAAGGCATATTAATCAATTCGACAATCATGTACATCCCATCAAATAATTGGTACCTTCACATTTGTTCATGATAGGGTCATCATAAACCAAAGGAACATGGGCATTAAGCATATTTATTTTGATTATTTGGCAGGCCGCCACAAAGTAACTTCCCCAAAATACATCCAAATATCCTGTCTTGTGCAAAAAAGGATGAGACCTCTAAAAGTGTGATAAAGAGGATCACACCATCAATGCCCAATCAAAGATGCTTCATCCCATAATTTTCACCATTTCACCATTATTACAACATTTTATTGGACGTGAATTTAGATCTTTTTAGATTGATGGTGATGGTAAGTTCATCCATAAAAAACATTAACATACAAACTTACTTCAGTAAGTTAGATTCTAGCAAAGTATAAACTTGAACTAGAGCAGGTTTCATGACTTGAATTATTTGCTATTGACTGTTTGTATACTAATCATAGAAAATCAATAGATCAGACATAATATACAGATAATCAGCTACTAAAAGAATATTTTTGATGAACAAAAGATATGCATCTAAAAAAATGTGATAAGTGGCAGAACGTGGCAGCCAAATGATATATTTACGGCAATCATATATACCATTAGAAGGGGCCAGATCAATGAATTTTACTCTGCCTTCCCGCTCACCTGTAGGCCATATCAATGACCAAATAAGATATCATCATAATTTTTCAAATGGCTATAAACGACCTTTTGGTCTTTAACCCTTTTGGTCTATTACAAAAAAATGTAACCATAGCTCTTCATGACCAGGCACATAAGTCTCCTTCATTAATGTCCAAACCCCATTAAATAGTTATAATGCCGACACCTTTTTGAAAAAGTGGAACGTAAAGAAGAAGGAGAATCCCAAATCCATAGAGAAAGATTCACCAAGTGGAAAAATTACCTTCTAAACCTTTCCTCTTTGATGAAAGAGCTTTACAGGCACGCAATTTACGTGATATTGTTTCTTCTACTGCATTCATAAGCGCTAAGCATTTCTCATCCCCTTCTCCTTTCAAAGGAAGACCATGACTCATGATGAAAATATCTTCTTCCTGAATAACAAGGATAATGAAATAAGCAATGAAGCAAACATTCAAAAATTAACAAGTCTTTTTTCCTATCGGATTTTCAAAAGTGACACGGCACAAAATAATCAAATTCCATAACAAACATTGAACCAGGGTGGATGAAGACAATGATATGCCAACTAGACCACAAAATCCTATCAAAATTGCAACTTGAAAATTATCATGGACTCCGTGGAGTATTTTCACCAATGAATGCTGCATTATAGTTATCATAATAAACTTGCCTCATTTGTTCGAGCTGCAGATACAACTGAAATGACGGCATTGCAGGTTGCACGAATAATTCTGCAATAGGAATATAACAAAGAATGTGGAGATGTTCTTTCCAGTTGCAAGAGGTAGAGGCAAGAAAAGACAGTTTGCGCCAAGGAATGGCCTTTATGCCATGTGGCCTGAAAAAAAAAAAAGCGAGAGAATTGTACCCAGCATCGATGCATCTGTATTTTTGTAAACAGACAAAAAAATGTTCTACAATACCTCGCATGATAAAAGGTGGTCCATTATATCAATCGTGCAGTGGATATCTCTGGTACTGTCAGCGCTGAGTGGGACAGGAGCAGCACCATCCTCAATCGCTTCATCTATGGATTGATACCCACAACTTTCCATGCCAGAATCCATCTTCGGATCCATAATCTAGTACAAAATTCGGTATAAATAAGTAGTAAGATCTCCGAGTCTTCTTTCATGAAGCAGGAGAAAAAAAAGACATACACAGGTACATTTTCAGACTTTTTTCCAACAAAGATTAAGCTCATATTTTGTTTGTACACGTACAAAATTGGGCAACAACAAGAAATTTCACTTGCTAGCTGACAAAAAGTAACAAGAGATATGGGCTGTAAGAACTAAGAACTAGACATAACCTACTTCTTAAAATCCTCTCAAACTAGGTACACATAATTGAATCACAGTGCGTAATGTCAACTCCCTCATGACAGACAGCTTACCTCTAGAGCAGACATAGCTGCAAAAAGACTGAAATGCTCTCCATGAATAAGTTCCCCATGCTGAAGATCTACAAATGTCATACAATGTTAGTAGGTATTAACATTCATGGCATACTAAGAAATACTAGCATGACTGTATTATATCTTTTCAAATAGCAAACTGATCCCCATCAGGAAAATGTTTAGAAAGTAAGCTAATTTAACAGCATTGGCATTCCCCACACCCTCACAGCATCATGGGGAATTCTCCATTCAGGTATAAGAAATTGCAATTCTTTTTTTTTTCTATTTTCCTGATTAAGATTTTCATTCAAAACTAAATTATCCATATTAATACCAAGGTTTGCAATGTTCAATATTATGTTGAATGGCCAGAAAGCCAAGGTACAGGAGATATGTCGAAGATACATCAAAGTTATTTGGAAGCTTCTAGATGTTTATCATACATCATTTTTGCATTGACAAGATAGCTTATTGTTATATGTTCCCCTCAACTCCATGCAAATAGCAACAATTGCATTAATAATATATTAAAAAAACAAATTAAACAAATTTGAATGCTCTTGAAATCCTGAAATTGCACTCCTATTAATGCTTAGGCAAGATACATACAATAGCAAGCATAATATCCAGTTAAATTCTAAAAGAGAGTCCCTTCTCTTTGATACTTCACTAACAGACTTCAACCTTTTTTGAAAATTTAAGTTGATGTTGTTCGACATATTTTCGATATGAGATTGGTTTTCCTACAACAGTTGTAGAAAGTATTTTCTACAACCGTTGTATCTGGGCCATTGGATTTCAATTCAGTGGCCCTGATTCACCCTCCCAAGAGGGCAAGCTGGTGGAGTGGGGTTTGAGAGGGTGAATCTGGGCCGCTGGATTGAAATCGACCGGCCCAGATGCAACGGTTGTAGAAAAATTTTCCTACAACCGTTGTAGGAAAACTTTTCTCTTTCGATATTATCACCTATTTATCACCAATATAGGCAAAATTAATATCACCACCTCCTAAAACGTCAGCAAGCTGCCAATACTAATACATCGACCACGTATCATCGACATTGCAAACCATGACAAATACCATAAAGTTTCTATGTTGAACTAATAAACAACTTCACAATTAGCATACAAGAATGATCCAGCACCTAAATAAAAATTGCATAAATTCATATCTCCTGCAAACAACGAAAAACGCCCTCGCCACGACAGTGACACATTCAACCAACCACTCCAGTATGCACACACACCATCTAAACTTATTGCAGCAATCAATAAACTGATCATCCAGCAACTTCCAAAAAAAATCCACACAAACATTTTTCAACAACATAATCATACACTCAAAATCCAAAACGCGGCACCAACAACCATAACCCTCATTAAACCCTTAAGACTTGGGCCAACACCACAAACCTACAATCAAAATCCCAACACCTTCCCATAGATAACCTTCTACACAGTCCAAACCAAAGACCCAGATCACTAGCCACCATCACCAGATACACACATACTCGCGCAAGTCCCCATGACAATATCTGATAAAAAACAGCACCAAATTCGATAAAAAAATAGCTGGAAAGAAAGCTAAGAGCATCCTGACCAACGCAAGCGTTGTTCAAGAGCGACGTGACGTCTGCCCAAGCAGTCCGCTCGCTTGAAGTCGGGATGGGAGGGAGCTTCGCCGCCGCCATTAGTGTTTGTGGTCGAAGCTCGCGGTATAAGAGACACCGGCCTTCGAATCTTTCAAATATTGGAGGAGTCTTCAATGGGCTTCACGAGAAATGCATTCACGGCCCATGGATATTTAAAGGCCCATGGAGATCTTGTATTGGTTTGCCATTTTTTTTATTTGATTATTAAGGGACCATCGGTTCTAATCATAGTTGTAAAAATTAGAATTAGAATCGGAATCAATTTTTCAGTGAGTCAGATTCGGAATCAAAATCGGTCTAAATCGGACAAGAATCGGTCCATTTGAATCAGTCTGAATCAGTACAAATCGGTCATAACATAAATATATAAAAATTAGATATTGATGTCATTTTGATATTATTATGTGTATTATATTTTATAAAAACTTTTCATATTTTTTGGAATTTTTTTAAATTATTTTTAATTAATTATAATTTTTTACTCATGTCGGAATCAAGTAAACTTTTAATTACGAGAGTGCCACTTCCATCCTCCATTCTCCCCCGCCGCCGCCCATGTACCCTCCCCCGATCACCGCTGCTGCCCCGCCCTGCCACAGCAGCTACCACCTCGCCGCCCTATCAATGGTTGCCTAACCGATTCACGTGGTTTTTTAAATTGGATCGCCGCTGATCTGATTTAAATCGGCCGATTCCACTCGATTTACCCAATTATGATTCTAATCAAGCAAGTCGAGTCGAGTTTATTTTGTTGTAATTGGACTCTTTTATCTTCGAGTTCGGTAGTTATTGAGACGAGGGAAAACTTGTGTACTTATACTAGTCGAGTTTATTGTGCTCAAACTAAGCTCATTGTGTTTTGAGTCGTCGTTTATATAGGTATACATTGAACTTGTCAAAATGCCCTTTTTGCCCTTTATTCAACAAGTTGACTAAAGCTCATGAGATTAAGAATGCTAATTGAGCTAGTTGAGTCAAGTTGACTTTGGTCAAACTTGACTTACTTATCTTTGAGCTCAAGTTATGGTTATGGTGACCCCACGTAGAACTTGTGTAGATGTAATTGGGCAACTGAGATTGATTTAACCGTTTTAACTCATATGTCATTGAGTTTAAGTCAAACCCAAATTGATTTTCATTTGAACAGGAGTATGCTTAAACCTAATTAATATGTATTTTTCTTCCTCATAATTAAAGAAAAAATATTTTTGAAGGATTAAATAGTTCAATCTACACATTTTATATGTGAAATAGTTCTTTGATGAGCAAAACAATTATATTTTCATATAAGATCATCATAATAACATGATTTTGTTTATTATCATTTTATATTTATGAAAATGACTGTTTATAATTAAACTATATAGATATTATAAATGATGTGCAATATTGAACTTCAAGTTGAGTCAAAGATAGGTATGTCTTTGTTCGTTTCATTTAAACTCGAGGCAAACTCACTCTAAAATTAATAATCAAAAAATGGAGGCAAATTTTAAGCTAACTCGAGTCTAATATAAAGTGGATTCTAGTTTGATCAATCTCTCACAACTTTATTTGGGAACATGAGTGATTCAAGCGAATGGCGATTTTCTTGCAATTATTGTTGGGGATATGAACCTCTACTAATTGGTGTAGGAAAAATAAAATACAGAGAAATGCGGCAAAATAATGGCAAACAATGATAGGAAACAATAAAAGAGAAAGACATCAAAAATTATCATCCATGGTAAATACCACTCGATCCACCAAGAAGAGTAATTTTCATGATGAAAGAAATCAAAACAATTACAAAGTTTCTCCATTTCTCTCTCACCTTTGATTCATCAAGTCTAATTTAATAACTCTTTAATCATCTAACAATCTAAGAAGAAAACTTTTCTCTCTTAACAAGAACCCTAGAGAACTCTCTAGCCTCTCCCTAATCATAAATTAGGTTACAATAAGATTTAAGATGAAAAACTATATAAATAGATGAAGAAAACATAAAAAATGGGTCCAAAAACTGTGGCTCACGTCATGGTCGTGTCGCTGGAGCTTAGGTGCTCCAGATCTGGGTGCTCAAGCGTCAAAGTGGGCCGATGCCTAGGCACTCCAAAATTGAATGCCTGGGCATTCGGCCACTTTTTGCTTTGCCCCTTTTCTTCTTCCTTCTGTCGTTCAGATCTAATAATCTCCACTTTGGCGAGATAACATGCTTGTCATATTCTTGAACTAACATAACAAGCAACCTCGTTTCAAATAACCGGCACAAACCCTCACCTCTCTTAGGTGATACCCCGCCTTTCCTGGGCAGTTAGCATGCTCTAGCTCAGAGTAACTATATTCAAGCTTAGGTAATACTCAATCTGATCCACAATGATAGGCTCCACCTACTCCTACATTTATTCTCTGAGAACATGCATAAACGCATAAGCTATCCCTATTCACCTCACCTATGAGTAGGCTCCACCTACTCCTACATTTATTCTCTGAGAACATGCATAAACGCATAAGCTATCCCTATTCACCTCATCTATGAGTCTGAGTCTCCAAGCTCCACCTTAACTGTATTCCCTATCAACTTGTGTAGGTTTCCAACCTTTTGACCTTTAATCACAATTTTATAGCCTTTCACAACCTTTAAAACTCCACCCTTTGCAAAATACTTGCAACTTCTTGATTCTAGAGTATCCAATGAAATCAAGTTCTTCCTCAACCCTAAAACATGACTCAGACCACCCACTGTTTTCACAACTCTATCAAATATTTTGATTTTAATTGTCCCTATCTCAATGACCTTGCATGTAGAGTTATGTGTCATTGTTATAGTTTCATAATTAACCTTTGTATGAGTCAAAATAATTTCTATCCAAACACGTGTGATATGAGCAACCCGAATCCAAAATCCAATCATTACTTGAATTCTCTACTCATGTAGCTGACAGAAGATTCTCATTGTTGTAAGTTATACCAACTTGATCAGATCCTTTATCTTTCTTCTCAAAATCTTGCAACATTTTCTTGCAATTCATTTTGAGATGTCCAATCTTCTTGTAGTAATAACACAACCTTTGACTTATCTTTTCCTTGGAGTCTTCCACTTTTCATTGTAGTCAATGTTTCCTCTTAGAATTTTTCTTCTTTGTCATTCTTCATCTTTTTAGCGGAGAAAAGAACAGTCTTGACATCATCTACTCATATAGTCTTTTTTCCTAAAGTTAAAGTGGTCATCAAATGATTATAAGATTTTGTTAAAAAATCAAAAGTAAGATTGTTTTCTCCTCTTCTTCTATCATCACTTCAAGATTCAACAAGAGCACCAAAAAAAAATTTTAATTCACTAATATGCACCATAAGATCCCCTCTTTCAGCAAGCTTGAGTCCGTATTTAATAAAACGCTTGTCATATAAATTATTTGTCATGTATAACTTTTTAAATTTTGGCCATATTCTAAAATTGGTTTTCTCACCCATTACGTTGTACATCGTCTCATCTGCTAAACATTATTTTATGGTGTTCACCGCCTTATCTTAAATTTCAATCCAATTGGGCGCTTTCATCACTGCAGGTTTTTCTGATAGTTCTTCCAACAATTCTTTATCAACTAATATCATTTACCGTTTACTTCCAAAGAGCAAAAAAAATTTTGCCATTAAATCTTTTAATCTTAAATTTCAACTTAACCTTCTCTATTATAACCAAACTCTAATACCAATTATTGGGGATATGGACCTCTTTGAATTAACACAACGAAATAATATATGGAGAAATACGACAAAATAATGACAAACAATGACAAATGAATAATAAAATACAAAGATATCAAGTGTTATCGTGAATGACTAATACCCCACAATCCATTGGGAAGAGTAATTTCCACTATGAAAGAGATCAAAATAATTACAAAGTTTTTTTCTTTTCCTCTCACCCTTGAAGTAGTAAACCTGATTCAATAACTCCGTAATCATTTGACGATCTGAGAAGAAAACTCTTCTTCCTCACCAAAGAACCCTACTAAACCGCTCTCTAGCCTCTCCTCAATCATAAATTAAGTTATAATATAATATAGGACAAAAAATTATATAAATAGACAAAGAAAATGTAAATAATGGCTGCAAAGCCACAACCCACATAGTGTTTGCATAGCCAGCGCCTGAGCAATCTAAATCTAGGCACTCGAGCGTCCTAAGTATTTGAACACCCAAGTGGGCCGGTGCCCAGGTGCTTCGAAACCGAATGCCCGGGCGTTTGGCCACTTTCTACTTTGCCCCTTTCCGTCTTCCTTCCGTCATCCAGATCCAACAATTGTAGTTTGTAAAAGATCAAATGTTTGTAAGCGATCATTGTAGTAAAAATAAAATATTATAAGAAACGTTTTAAAAAATAAGATAAAAAAGATATTATAAAGGAATATTGTAAAAGGTTGTTTGTTGGATGAATAACCAACCATCGAGTTAATAAATATACTCAATATGAGTCATAATTTGACGTAATATATTTATATAATATATTCTAGTCGATAGGTTTGATGTATAATTAATTTATTGTATTTTAGGAATAGACGACGAAGAAAATGGCTTTGTAATATTTTTGGCCTTATGGGCTTGTAACTAATGTTAATCATGGTTTGATTCAGAGGACTAGACATATTAACAAACCTCGTAAAACCATTGATGTGCTTTAATTCATTGTTTTTGTATTCATATACTTGTTCGCATCAATATTGATTCCCTTTTTCAAAGGAAGGCATTTAGCCTTTAGCAAATACAAAACAAAAAGGACATGAGATAGTAGCATGTCTTATTATGTTTTCCCTCTTAGTAAGTACTTGGGACGGAATGCCCAGCATTGCCTCCCTATATCACTCTCAAGTATATCCTCCAAACCTTCGCCACCCAGAAGAATAATGCAATGTTTCCTCTGCTTCACTCCATTCTAGTTGCAAGGCTGGTGTGTGGTTACATTCATGTTCCTCCATACAACTGCAGAGTGTACATGGTAGCAACTAGCAGCAACTTGCTGTAATGTTCTAAAACATAGAAACATGGGCAAGGGATGAAAAATAGAAAGTTATTCTCTTGACTATAGTACTACACACTTCTGAACTTAGCACCGACATATTTGACATTGGTTACACAGTCATACATGTGACAAGGAGCCAAAAGGGAGATAAATAGTAGTGGACTTTGAAGGCCAAGATTAACCTGTCCAACACCCTTTATACTTTGGTCTTGAGCGACAACAGGAGCAGCACTCAAATCCATAGTCTTTCCTTGTTTCTTGACCCCTGCTCCAGATCAACGTGACTATAAGCTGAGAATCAGCTATGTGAATCAGCTTTTCAACTTGTACCCACTTCAAAATCAAGTTTCCAATCACAAGACTAGGGGTTCAAGTGTTTGTTTACAATTGTTTTGGTTGAGTTAACGATGGATGGTAACATTTTTGAAGGACAGTACAATCTCTTACATGCTATGCAGGTTACGAGATGCCGGTGGTGCAACTTTTGCTGTAAACCAATGACTTCCATTTTGGAAACTGCAATGTTATGTCTATGAACTTTACGGGACACTTTTTTTTCTTTACAGTTGTGAACTCTTTCTTTGTCAATGATTGAGGTTTGAACAAATATTCATGCATGATCAGTCGCTTTTTGTTATAAAAATGGAGATGATCAATCGAAGTCTCTCACAAGCCAGCTTTACACCCCAATATATTTAACAAGAATTTTGGGAAGAAATACATGCGAGGAGTCATTAGACAACAACAATATCATCAAATCAAGCTTATATTTCAGTTCTGTCTCACAATATCATCAGCTATTTTAGTTAACTTTCCGGTAATTACCCAGTTCTTAAAACTACTAAGAAAACCATAGTCAATTTGCATTTTTTATGTACTTTTCACTAGAGGGTCAAGGCCAAAATGAAAATCCTTAGAGAAATATATACTATTTGGGTTAGTATGAATTAATTTACCCATCATTTTTATCCAATGATATATTTATTTACTTGCTTTAACTAACCACTTGGATAAAGAAAAGAACTATTTGCGTTTTTTTTTTCAACATTTTTCTGTGACTTGAAAGCTGCAACTAATTAAAGCTCAGATTAGAAAAGTGATGGGAAAAGGATTTGGTTGTTGACATTAGTCACGTCAAATGATCTTGATTAGACATACCAACAAACCCAGAATTTTCTCTCTTGTTGAATTTCCCATGATACAAGTGAAATGAGCCACCAATCGACCAAAGGCCTCATACATGTACTTCACCTCCTCCATCTCTCAATTGCCAAGAGACAGTTTTGCCTATTGGTGGCTTGCTATCATTTGTAGAAGTACTGCTACAAATATATAAAATGATTTGTGTTTCTCTAAAAGACTGGAAACATGATCAGTGACAGTAACTTATAAGAAGAAATGCATGAGATTAAGATAGAGACAGCAATATGTAGATGAATAAATGAGAACAAAAAGAGAAAGTATTGAGGCCATAAACGGTTGAGGAGGTGCATGGAGGCGATGGGGGAGGGGGCCGGCAATGGTGCTCTCAAGGGGCCAACAAGGTCGCCACCGGAGGTCTCTCCATGCCCGGCAAAGGTCAGACAAGCTGCGTGAAAGGGTCGACGGCGTGCGTGGCAGTTTCACGGCCATGTCATCTATTCGATGTGTAAAAAAAAATGCTATTTTACTTACGTTTTATTTATTTATTTATTTTTTCTCCCACAGTGACTGCAGGCCAGGTGTCATGTTCTAACAAATGGCAAAAATTAATTACGAGGCAAGTCTGGATTTTCTATCAATAATTTTTTTTTGTCTCTCCATGCAATTTGAACATCTTTTCCTCGTAAATTTTATAAATTCTCAACTTTTTTTAATATTTGGATATATCTAAAAGCGAGCATGTATTAAATTGTTAATTTCTTCATGGCAAAAAATATTCTCTAATCTTAAAATATGGAAAAGTGGAGTGAAAAAATTTAGTGGAGAAAAATTCTTCACTACTTTTTGACATGGAAGAAAATTAAAAATTAACATATATTCGCCGTAAAATAATTTTTAATATTAAAAAAATCTAAAAACTGGCGTGGAGAAAAATTATTTTTTATAGTGAATATACAGCTAGGTATTTCATTGGATTTTGATATGATTTGCTTTAGTTGCTTGTTTCATTTTTTGAAGCCTAGCTTTTGGCTTGTACACTGTATTTTTGGATTGACAAAGAAAATGAAGATTTGTAGCATTTTTGGAGGCGGGAGTCTTGGTACGATTTTGTTATTATATTGATATGACAACCTCATCAAATCCGTATATTCTATGTTCTTTGGATTTTATTTTTCTTGTTTAAATTACATTTAAATTAATTTACCTTCATTAATTTTGTAATATATATATCACTCCAAACATTTAATCGTGGATCCTACAAGTCACACCAGTTACACTCATTAGGGGCCTTAGTGTCCTACCTTTGGAGTCGATACTTCCACCGAATACTATTGCGTGAAATTAAGCAAAATGCTAGACCATGTATGATTTATATTACATGTAAAGTTTAATTTTGTAGACAAATTTTCGTTGAGTAATGAAATAGACTATATAATAATCTAATCTATAAGAATAGATTCTAGTTGACTCTAACTTTAAAGATATCCTGCATGAATAACAAAATAAAATACAATGATTTCATTTATTAGTTTTTGTTTTTTTTGTATTCTAATTGACTAAATCTCATACTTTAGAACATAGATCAGTATTGATTACCCTTTTATTAATAAGAGTAAATATTTATTACTATAATAAAAAAACTACAAGGATCACAAACATAAAAAAAGATAAAAAATCCTAACTCAAAATTAAATAGTGGCTAGCTTTGAAATATGCAGATAATTTTTAGGTATACTAGGCAAGATGTCGCACCATGTGCGACTTGTACTACATATAAATTTTAATTTTATACGTAAATACTCGTTGAATAATAATAATATAGTTTATACTCATTTATATCTTAAATATACTTATTAAATTTAAACATTAATCTTAGTTGAATGAAAAGATAAAATAATAATAATTTATTATTTTTATTATTTTTTTTCTTAAACAAGTAGATTGAATCTTGTGAATACGAAGTTAGAAATTAAGGTTAACCACGTTAGAAATTGAGAATATATTTTTTCCTAAACAGATAAGAGGTATTTTCATTATTTTTTTATAAAAAATTATAAATTAAGGTTAGCTGGGTTTGGACCCATAACCTTTCACAAGGCGAGGTTTTTTTTTAATTATTATTTTTTTGTATTTTTTTAATTTTATTGTACTTTAATTGATTGAATCTCGTATTTTTAATCACATGTTAGTATTAAATTCCCCTTTCATTAACAATAAAAGTAGATAGATGTAATATCCGCTTGCAATACGATATGATATCAATATATATCTACTAATTATACAAGTTTTGGGGCAAATATATGGTAATTGGTTTCTACAATATGAGGAAGGTTTTTTACATCTTATGATAACAATAATTCAAAGAAAACAAAATTGGTAGTTTTCTAATTGACATGGAGATTGATTTACAACCATATTTGTGTACCACATTAATATTCGTAGCCTATAGATTGACTCCATTTAGATAGAAGGTTTGAGGATAATCCTCTAATGGAAATTTTTGTCGTGATTAATTCAAGCATAGGCACACTCTCAAATATCGTTAATTATGCGTTTTATCATTCCTATATTATTTTTTCTTATTAGTCTTGTGATTTGATTGTGCACATTGGTTATCTCATGGACTGCTAGGTAGCTCTATAATCTCTTTAACATTGACTCTTTGCCTATCTATCTATATCTATATATAATAAGAGAACGACTTTTAACGAGTGTTACTTTTAATGAGGGATTAGCAAATGGCAAAATTTGATTCGTTATGATTATAATAAAATCTTTTAAAAATAAATAAAGATCTTATTAAGATATCTTATAATCACCACGGAATAAAATCCCATCTTTAAGAACCTTCTTCAAATGCTAATAATTTATATTGTTGTTTTTAGAATTTTTTAATTAAATAATTTACGGAATGTATAATCGATTAAATTTAAAATGGATAAAAATGAAAAAAAAGAGTTGATGAACAATTATTTAATATTATTATTTTCGTAATTTTTAAATAAATAAATTAGAAATATAATAAAGATGGAAAATCTTTTCTATCTTTTACAAATCCTATTAATTTACTTGGTTAATTATTTTCGGAATTAGGTGGAAAAATTAATCTTTTAGATTTTTACAAATTCTTATTAATATTATTAATTTCGGAATTTTTAATCAATTAAATTAGAAATAAGAAAAAAGATAAAAGAAGAGTTGATAAACATATATTTATTATTATTATGTTTTGTAATTTTGTAATTTTTTAAATTAGAAATATAATTAAAATGGAAAATCTTATCTATCCTTTTCAAATCGTATTGGTGTATAATGTTATTTGGAAATGGTTTAATTAAATAAATTACAAACATAATAACGATGAAATAAAAAAATTATACTTTAATATTTTTACAAAATCTTATCAATATTATTAATTTCGGAATATTTATGGAAATGGGATAAAGTAAAAAAAAGAGTTGATAGATACATATTAATATTTTTATTTTCGTAATTAATAATTTATTTAATTAGAAATATAATTAAGATGGAAAATATTATAAATCTTTTTGAAACATATTAGTATTATTTACTTAAATAAATTGCAATCATGATAAAAATGGAAAAAAAATAAAGATGAAAAAAAGAGTTGATAAACACATTTAATGTTATTATTTTCGTAACTCTTTAATTAATTAAATTATAGGTATAATTAAGATGGAAATGGTTTTTTACAAAAGCTTGTTAATATTATTAAATTCGGATTTTTAATTATTTAAATTATAAATGGGATAAAGATGAAAAAAAGAGTTAATAAACACATATTTAATGACATAATAATTACAAAATAATTAATTAAGATAGAAAATCATATAAATCTTTTTCAAATCCTATAATTTATATTTTATTTTATTATAATTTATTTTTTAATTAAATTTAAAAAATGACAAAGACTGAAATAATAAACTTTTATATTTTTACAAAATTTTATTAATATTAATATCATCAAAGTTTTTAATTAATTAAATTAAAAATGAGATAAATATGAAAAAAGAGTTGATAAACACATATTTAGTAATATTAATTTTTTAAAAATTTAATTCATTACATTAGAAATATAATTAAGATGAAAGTTTTAACTTTTTAATTTTTTCTCGAGTCATAATAATAATATTATTTTCGGAATTTTTAATTGAATAGATTCGATATTTTAAAATCTCTATAAAATAACATTGAATATTTTCAAATATATCCTATTTGTATTCTTATTTTCCGGATTATTTGATTAACTAAATTACAAATATAATACAGATGAAAAAATTGAGCTTTTAGATTTTTCAAAATCTTATTCATATGGTTATTTTGGGAATTATTAATTTAAAAAAATTAGAAATGTGATAAAGATGAAACAAAGATGTGACAAATACAAAATTTTAGAATATAATTATTATGGAAAATCATATCTTTTAGAATTTTTTCAAATTTTACTAATATTATTATTTTCTAAAATTTTAGTTAAGCAATTATGAAATATGATAAATATGGAATTTTGATATTTTTCATCTTTGTCGAATTTGCAATTTGATTAACTAAAAGACTACTTAAAATTTTATAGTATAATGAATTTTTGCCAAACCTAATTATTTTTATACTTAACTAGTATATACTAACTTTTAATCTAATTTGAATATATCATTTTTTAAAAAATCATTGTACTATATTAATCAGGTTTATATTTGACTTCCAATTTAACAAATATATTCAAAGTTCTGCCAAAGCTTACAAAAATAACAAGTTTTAAATCGACTTAGATAATATTTTAAGTTTGATTCAAATGTTTTTAAAATATAAAATTCAAACAATCTTTTGAGTATGGTTAGTTATAATTCTAATAAGGGTATTAAAATTAGAATTTGTATATATTATTTTTAAAGTATAATAAACTATAAAAAGTAAAAAATTTAGAAAGTAATATAATTTACCAAAAAATAACAATTTAAAAAGTATGAAATAATATAACTGAATTTATATATTTTACAAGTATAATTTTAATATAATATAATATTTATGAGTAAGAAATAGATTTAGATTTGATAGGTGATTTATACGTAATATGAGAGAATAATTAATTATATTTAATAAAATAATAAAAATTAAAATATAATATATTAATTATAATCAATATATAGAAGAATGATATACAACCCCGCACAATGCGCAGGTATACCCCTAGTAATTTATAAAAATAGAGTGAAGATTTGATTAAAGATTGGAGATTTAACTATAATTTAAAAATTAGAGGCTCGAACTTGACTTGTCAGGCTATGGAGTGGAATCAAGTCAAAATCATTTTTATTTTTTTTTAAATTCAATAAACAAAAGGATTGGTGAAATTAGTATATGCATGATTTATATTATTTTGAAAGGTTGATTTAACCAAATTAAATGAGAGTGATATCTTTTATTAACTTATTTTGTACTTAATTTGGGGACTCAATTACAAATTATTCAACAAAAAGTCATCCATGGAGATTTGACGGGGTAAGTCAAGTGGAATCAATTCGGGGAGTTTTTAAAGTAAAAATTTTTAAAGTCAAATATTAAAAAAAATCAAACCAATTTCATTCAATTAGATCAAAGTCTATCTCGAAGATATAAGATCATCATAAATTATCTCATTATTCAATGGGAGTCTATTTATAAAGTTAGAATCTATTTTGGTTGCATATGGGACACTAATGGCAACAAGATTTGTTCCCACGGTGGATAATTATCCACCGCTATTGCCTGGCCTTCACTCGGTCCACGCCCAAGGTTTCTCGCTTAGGTTAGCTGAGTACTTCGAGCTGAGCTCAACCGATTGGTTTAGTCAATCGCAACCTCATCACACACACATATGTATTTTGTAGATAATTATCTTTATATATTTAGTATTTTTAATAATTTTTTTAAAAAGTAGATAAAAGGTAAAATTAAGTTAAATAATTTATTTGTATATATTTGTGAGTGTGACTAAACCCTAAAAGTCCCGGAATCGAGCTCGCTTGGATATTTATAAACTATCAACCCAGCCCCCATTGTAGGAGGCGGACTCCTTAATATTTTCCACCTTTACTCGTATAAAATAAAAAGGCCAAATAATACCTTTTAAATTTTTTATGTTTATTTTATTTATTTATTTTTGTATGTGGACTTTTCTTGTCTGGCCCATCCTCCAACCGATGTCTTGGTGTCTGGGGAGATTGCCCAAACCTCATGGTGTGCCAACCGCATTGAATGAAGGTGAATTGAAATTGTGGATGGTGGCCGCAGCGCGAACGTTATATATGTGCACTCGGCGAACATATGGAGTTCATCACACTCTAGCCTGTTCTCATCGATCTTGGTGTCTTCCACTTCAACTCCTCCTAAACAAAGCTATAGTTGTTTACTTCTTGTTCTAGTGTTTTGGTTTGTCAAATCCATAGAATGGAGCCTGGTACTACATCAGTCAGAGTTGTTTTGCTCATGCTTCTCATAACTGCACAAGGTAAGCTGGTATTGATGAACTTGTGGAACCTCAATAGATTTTCTTTTCAAGCTAGTGTTATGTAATTGTGGTGTAGTGGCTGATATGTGTAATGGGTTTTCTTCTAAATTAATCAGGAATTCGTACTCTGGTGCCTGTTCATGTTTCTCGAGACCAACAACAAATAAAGGTGCAAATATTGAGCTGTGCTTAATTGAGTAGCTGCTTTTGCCTTAATTTGGAGCTCGGTTCTTTGCTCTTCTCAAGAGTTTACATAGTACTGTTCGGCTGTTTGATTAGGATCTTATCATTGCAACTTGCAGGAGAGGAACCAGATGGAGATGGGCAAAGCAGACAGTAGTACCACTGACGCAGAATATTTTACGTGCAAAGATGGGGGCTTCCCAGGTACCTTGATCATGAGATCAAAAGTTTCTAGATTTACCGAGAACACAGCAAGCAACCACGATTTCATGAAGATTATTATGGGCCGAGGAGTCACAATCCCAAGCACCACTAGCTGTAGAGTCTCCCTTGTGACTTGTTTTTCTCATTCATATATAGATAGTCACTGACAATTCCTTAGGTGATGTTGATAAACTTTGGTTAGACGTTGTTCCTGAATCAAACACCTCAATTTTGTCCCTCTAATGTCTATTAACTTTCTTCTTACAAAACTGAGAAGCTCACCCCTCTAGAGACAAGCTAACTTGCTGGGTGCAATATTCAAGAGGCACGGTTCTTAATTAATACTTCAATAAATCAAATAATCAAATTTGTTTAGCTCATAAGAAGTACTGCTGAGCTATCTAATGGGTGCAGGTCGAGGCAGTAGAAAGCTGGCCACTGCTCAAGGGCCTTCTCTTTCTGAGGTGGGTTTTCACATATAAAATGAACCTATATGTGATATTCCATGTACCATTTTAACCAACATTTGAAACATTTCATTTATAGAACACAAAAGATGAAGGTATAGATCAAGTGGAAGCCCAAAGAGATTACAAGACCAACACAGCCAAAGCTTCTGATACGAGTAGTGAGAATTTATCTGGTTTGGTGCCGGATTCTAGTTACTGGGAACCAACCAGCAAAACATACCCAGACATCATTGACATACCAGTGATGGACTACACCCCAGCTAAAAGAAAACCTCCCATTCACAACTAAAACATATATTTATAGTCAGGCAAGAATAACAAGATATATTTATACTCTATCAAAACTTCATAGGATATCTATACCGGCTTTCTGTGCTGGTGTAGCTTGTATATACGGTATTTCCCC
Source organism: Piper longum (assembly GCA_032619315.1). Taxonomy (NCBI): domain Eukaryota; kingdom Viridiplantae; phylum Streptophyta; class Magnoliopsida; order Piperales; family Piperaceae; genus Piper; species Piper longum. The sequence continues at coordinate 20,730 of JAVDBV010076386.1, forward strand.
AATCATATAATATAGTAATCTACCATAATTTTGGTAAACACAAAATTGCCCTTTTGCTTAAAGAATTGAAAGAAGATACACACCCTGTCAAAGCACATTTGAGCTCAAGAGCATGGAGCATATGGGGGCTGCAGTAGGAGCCGTATATGTCTGGTTGAGAGAAGCATGGGGCCGTTAGTTGCATTATAGAGTTCCTTAACAAGAGGGGGCAGTTACCTTGTCCCACAAGGATATGGAAACAACGAGACCATGTTCGTCACATTGATTGTAGGGGACTGTATGCCTCCTTTGGATGTGGGTTCTCTTAGTTCCTGCTGTGTTGCACATGCCTTGTTGATATCTCATTTAATTAGACCAATTGGTCGGCCTAATTTACTGTATGAAAACCAACGAAGTTGGCGCATTTGTTTAATGTACATTTCATAGTGGAATATTTTCCAAGAAGGTTATCAGAAAACACCTACTATTTGCAGTTTCCAAGGTGACCTATCAAACCTTTTGCAAGCATTTGCTACTAAGCATGTCATACAACGAGGATCTCAATCACAGCTTGTGTCTACTAAAAAAGGTGTGTACTCGTCTTTTCAAAGGGGGTACATTTGTCTTCTGAGTAATAGTTTTGAAAACGAAGTACCCAATACATACAATTAACCATGTCGAGTAAATTCTTGGACTTCTCATTCACATGTTTACCAGCATTTTTTTTAATTAAAATTTTTTTTATAGATATTATGTTATGTATTCTTCTTTTTAACATCAACAATTTCAAGTCCACGAAATGCATGTGGTCGGTTGGAAGAGGTGGCAGAAGAATTAGGAGTCGGAAAGAATCAAGAGGTTGAAGAATTAGGAATTGTGAACCATCACATACGTAGTATTTCCTTAACGTTCAAGAGACTACCTTAGCATATTTGATGAAAATTTTGATTGTTTAATAAGTTGATGGGGATTTTCTTCCTAGCACATCCCAATTTTTGGTCAATAACTTCGTTTGCAAATCGAGCAAAAAGCTACCATTCATGAAACTACCCATTATTTTCCATTCTAAAAATTATATTCATCCAAAATGTTCACAAACTATTCCACCGCAACCTTGAATCTCCGCACTTATTAGTTTGTTTCATCCATAACAAAGCAATCCTCAAGATGAGTACCACACAAAGCATATTTACAGAACTGATCATAAAATCAATTTGTAACAGACACTCCCACAAACGCGAGAACATAACAATTTATAAATGACATATTTCCATGACAAGTCATTGACAACAATTTTTTACGGCATGTATTTTAGTCACCAATAAAAATTGAAGTAACAAAGCATACATTGAGGACCAATGATCTGAAGATTCAACATCAGTCATCCTATACCCATGCTCAAAATGAAAAAATGTGAATCTGACTAAACGAGAGATTCAACCAAATACTTTTTCGGAGTTCAACAATCCAAAACTCTTGTCAGTATCCGAGGTCCGTAAATGTGCAAGGGGGAGCACAGAAAACCACTGTTTACTATCGATTTTTGAAGAGCCGCTGTAAGGCTTGGAAAAATAATAAAGCATTTGTATGGAGCTCATATATTTGATCTCATGTCTGTATATAAATCATTTAAAAAATCTTCAGGTCGCAGAAAGTATCATAACCTCAACAATCCCAGGGTAAAAGTGTTCTCTCACCTTCTGTAAATATTGACCACCAAGTGTATCAGCAGTCTATCATCCCCAGTACAACCAAATAGCACGACAGTCTGCTGCACACAGTGATGTCAGTCCTGGCCAAAACCATCTTATTTGCTTGCTTTGAGTCAACCTATGTTCTCCACAAAGAATTTTTTTTCATTGATCTTCCTCCTAATCTCCGCTTTTGCAATGTGAATCAAGAACAATGCAGCAATCAGAGATGCAATTATAAGCATTAAAAAAACACTATTCCATCCTGTGGTTGATATATAACCAGTTAAAAGTGGCCCTAAAGCAGCTCCGATAGAGCCAGTTCCATCAATAATGGCTGTCACAGTAGCCAATGCCCTAGAGTTCCCCTGAATCAAGCTCTGAGTACCCAAATCAGCGGCCACGGCAGTTGTAATAAGCGAGTAGGGTGCATTTACAAACAACCCAGACAAAAACATTAATGCAATATTGGCAAATGTGGATGTGTACCCATAAGTTTGATAAAGGATGAGAATTGGAGCTGATATCAGAAGAAATGCTACAGAAGTAACTGCACGAGCGTCAATAGCATCAGAGACATAGCCAGCTAATGCACCACCAACAGCCCCTCCCAGATCAAATACAGCAGAAAGCATTCCAGCAGTTCTATGAGATAATTGTTTTCCCGCCACAGCTTCAGTCCAAAGAAACAGAATTCTTCAGTAAAAATATTCAAAGTTAAATGCAATGTGTTACCATAGACAGAAGCACTATCGACTGGAACTCGATTGCAAGACAAAACCTACAAATGTTATTCCATCCATACCATCCCATCAATTTTAGAGTTTTTAAGACATATTTAAGTTTCACATTCAGAAACTCAATCACTAGCACTTTGGTGCATGATGATGACCATGAAAATGATGAATTAGCTGGATCTGCTAATTTAGGTTTGAAAAATAGTAATAGTAGTTAGAGTTTACATAAATTGGGAGCATCAATGTATTCTGATTTAAAATTTTTATTAGCAAATCATCTTTTTCCCAACAACCTTTCTGCTCTATGTTCTCCTAGTTTCATCCGCATTTTTTTATTACTTCCTCAGCCAAAGAAGCTCCTTTCTTTGTCTAATTTAGGTTTGAAAAATAGTAATAATAGTAGTTAAAATTTGCATAAATTAGGAGCATCAATGTATTATGATTTTAAAATTTTTATTAGCAAATCATCTTTTTCACAACTACCTCCCTGCTCTATGTTCTCCTAGTTTCATCCGCATATTTTTCTTACTTCCTCAACCAAAGAAGCTGCTTTCTTTGTCCAATTCATATCCACCATTTCCGTCCCTGTTCTACAATTCTCACCAATCCCTTTCATCTAAATTCAACTTCCATTCTCTTTCAATTATTCATTTCCACCTCTCTTAACCCCTATATATCTCATCATTCCTCCAACACCTCAATTCAATTCCATCACAAATCAAGGACTGAAACAGACAGCAACAACAATTCCAGTTTTACGTCACATCCAATGAAGCCTAGCGTCATTTCTCCACCACAATCTACCAAAATATGCACTTGTGAAATCAAAATATAGCTAATCACGAAATCGAATTGAAAAAGGATCAATCACCTGCATGCCTAACATAGAACAGCAATGAAGCCTACCTCCATTGATCTCATTATTTATCAAATATCCCAATCTATTGCTAGTTTCGCGTTACATTCAATGAACCCTACCTCCATTTTTCAAATTACGATATACCAAGAAAACTACCTCCAGAATCAAACTACAGCTAATCACAGAATCGAATCAAGAGTAAACCAATCACCTGTATGCCGGACATAGAACTGCAATCTAACAAATATGTACTTGTGAAATCAAAATATAGCTCATTGCAAAATCTAACTGAAAATGGATCAATCACCTGTATGCCTAAAATAGAGCACAAATGAAGCTTACCTCCATTTTAACTCAGATTCATTATTCTTGAATATCCCAATCTATTTCTAGTTTCACTTCACATTCAATGAAACCTACCTCCTTTTTTTAAATACAATCCACCAAAAAAAAAAAAAACTACTTGTGGAATCAAACTACACAAACAACAGAATCGAGTCAAGCGAACACCTCCGAATCAAAGAGTACACCAATCACCTGTATGACCAATATAGACAGCAATCTACCAAAGTATGTAATTGTGGAATCAAAACATAGCTAATAGCAAAATCGACTTAAAAATGAATCAATTCACAGAGTACAGAATCAAATCAAGAGAACCAAACTACTTATAGAATCAGGCTACGCCAAATCACAAAATCGAATCAAAGACTAAACCAATCACCTGTATGCCGGATATAGAACGGCAACCAGTAAAGGAAGGTATAGGCCACCAATTTGGAGAAGAAGAGGCAAAAAGCATAGGCCGCCACCCCGGGCAATCGCCAAGCTTCCAAGAACCCAATCGCTTCAACCGGCGAATCCATGGTTTCCTCACCCAGAAGCCCGCCTTCTTCGCCTTCACCTTCTTCTTCGTCGTCCCCTCCCAACCTAAACCCTCCCAAGCTCATCTCGATCTCCGGCGCCTCCAACCCCACATGCTCCGGGCTCACAACCAACCACTTCAACACCACGACCCCGAGCACTCCGATCAGAGCCCCGGGGAAGACGAACGACCACCCCCAACCCATCCCGAGCGCCGCCGACGCGACGACGGAGCCGAGGATGTTGCCCACCGAGGTGTGGGAGCTCCACACCCCCATGACCAGGCCCCGCCTCGACTTGCCGAACCAGTTGCCGACGACGGCCACCACGCACGGCCAGCCCACAGACTGGAACAGCCCGCTCACGACCTGCGCGGCGAGGAAGAACCAGAGACGGTGGACGGAGAGGAAGTAGGCCGCGGCCATGGCCCCCGCCGCCGCGGCGCTTCCTAGCATGCCGGCGGCGAGGAGGAAGCGGAGGTCGGTGCGGTCGCCGGCGTGTCCCGCGGCGAACATCCCGGCGGCGTAGGCGGCGAGGAAGGCCAGATCCAGCTCGCCCAGCCGGTGGGTGCCGCGGGGGCCGTCGAATGGCGGCCATCCACCACCGCCGCTGTCGCCGCCGGCGGGGTTGTGGAGGACGGACTTGACGATGGAGGGGGGCTTGCGGGAGGCGTGGAAGGCGGCGTAGGCGGCGAAGGTGAGGAGGAAGGCGGAGATCTGGTGGGATCGGAGGGCGGCGGCCGGAGGCGACTCGGCGTCGCCGGCGGCGTGGCTGGCCGAGGTTTCGGTCATGGGTGGGTTGGGAGTTCAGTTCGAACCGCCGGATTATTGTGGTTCAGACAAATTAGACAAATTATGTGATGTTGTCCGAGAAAAGGAGAGTTTGACATTTTGGGGGCAGTAGTTGACTTTTGGACATAATATGGATGGTCAATGATATTTTATAATTATTTTTATTAAAAAAAAGACTATGATATTTTCAGTGATGAAATTAATAAATTTAATGATTTTGAGAGAATTACTGATAATTATAATTTATTTTATGTTATATGTCGTATAAATAAATAATAACTAGCTGAAACTATTAGATTATTAACTTTATTAAAATAAATTTTCAAAATAATTTTTATTATAAATTTAATAAAATTACGTTTAATTATTAAGTCATTTGTCTTTTCTTTTTAGGGTGACATGAAGAGTATTAAGATGCTGCTAGGTAATGGCTACTTGTTAAATTAATTTTAAATTAAAATCGTTGGATATGAATGTCCTTTATTTTTAGTTTTCCATTAACAAGCTTAAGCCTATCTCTTATGCGTTTAAACGATGGATGGTTATGGATGATTTGAGGAATTATTATAATAATCTTATTAAAAAGTGGTGGAATTATTATTTTATAATAAAAAATGAGTCACTTTTAAAATGAATTTTTTATACATTGCACCCGCGATAATTTACTCAAAAAACTACTCATTAATGGGCAATTTCTAAAAAAACTACTTATTATAATTTGTTTTATATTATATGTCGTATAAATATAATAATAACTAGCTGAAACTATTAGATTATTAACTTTATTAAAATAAATTTTCAAAATAATTTTTTTATAAATTTAATAAAATTACATTTAATTATTAAGTCATTTGTCCTTTCTTTTGAGGGTGACATGAAGAGTTGTTCAAATCTGTCACATACTAAGATGCTGCTGAGTAATGGCTACTTGTTAAATTAATTTTAAATTGAAATCGTTGGACATGAATGTCCTTTATTTTTAGTTTTCCATTAACAAGCTTAAGCCTATTTTTTATGCGTTTAAACCATGGATGATTATGGATGATTTGAGGAGTTATTATAATAATCTTAATAAAAATGGTGGAATTATTATTTTATAATAAAAAATGAGTCACTTTTAAAATGAATTTTTTATACTGCACCCACGATAATTTACTCAAAAAACTACTCATAATGAGCAGTTTCTAAAAAAAATTTTCCTCCCCTTACAATAAATATCATTATTCACTTGTTTTCTTCTTCGCATGATTGATAATTTTAATGATTTTCTGATCTGATAGTTATTATGAGAAGCTAAATTGTAGCTTTATTAGAATTATTAGAATTATCATAACCTCTCAAAAAAATATCATTAGCGCTGCTTAACTTTCCCGATAATTTTAAGCGCTGCTTAACTTTGGCTCACCGAAAGCCTCCCTACCCACCTTCACCTAGGACGTGACTACGGTTCTTGCCAATGAGCCGTCGACTTTGACATTGGACCCCCTCCTGTGCCTCAGCTGCCAAACGTTGTGTAACGCTGGTCCCTTGCCTCAGCATTGCTTGAAGAGATCTCAAACATTGTAACCAATTTACCAAGTCAGGGGAAGCTCCATGTGTCACAAGGGACTACAGATTTATCATTTTATATATATTAAAGCTGGTAGATACAAACAATACTTGCCCTAGAAAATAGTAAACAACAATAGTAGAAGCATACATGGCTTTTATAAGAGCATACCAACAACATGTAGCCTTCATAGACGAATGTCAGTCCAGAAAGGATTCTGGTTCTGATTATGATCATGGAAGGTTGCTGATTCTGTCCTCTCCAGGAGTGGATTGGTATTATTCGCAACAGATTTGTGGGCGCTGCCACTACTTGAGTAAAAATCTTCAAGTGCACGCAACCCGCGCTTTTCTGATTGTTGATGATGATCAACGAACAGATTTGGGTGATTGTTTTCCGAATGAGCACCATCAAAAGTCACCCATGGCTCTGAATGATTATTGGGTTGCCTCTCTTTTGTGGCATTGCGAAGAGTTTCCATCTCTCCCACATGATCTTTGAATTCTTTTCTCACCACATCTATGACGACTTCCCCATATCTGTCACACCAAGACCTGCGGAAAATCACAGCCAAAACAATCAAAGTGCTTAAAATTTTATTCCAACATGATGGATCCATCTTATACTTAAAAACAATAAAATTACTTGGGAAAAAAGCGTTTTAGATCAGCTTTGTCTACTGGGAGTCTGGTGGAGATTGCCTCTATTTGTTCATTCCTGAAAGTAAAGACAGATTTATGTGCATGATAACAAAATTTAGCAACTATTATTTGTGATTCCATCTTCTTTATAAACGGAGAGCACTTACGAGAAGCTAGCAGTTGAATTTGAAGTAGATAGTTCAGTTTGTATCCTTGTCAGCTCCTTCTTTATGTTCTCTCCCAGTACCTTTTTATGTCATAAAAGATGAAACAACAAAATAAAGAGCTATCAAAATTGTCATACCCCATTCAATTCATTTCAAAAAGATGTTGAATGTAGTATTCAATAAGCATTGATAAATAGTGTTCCCATCTAGCAAATGATAATGTCTTCAAACCTTGTCTATGAAGAAATCTGAAGAAGACCCATCAGAATGTATCTTCTTCTTAATCTGTTTTGTGTTAGGTCCTTCTCCAATTGGGCTTGCGACAAGGACACAAGAGGTGGTGGAGGAAATGTAATCTGATCTCTCCCCAGGAGGCAAATAAGGCACAGTGGACTCTTCTACATCAGAGCTTTTCTTCCACTTCTTAAAGCTCCATTGCTTCCTTCCCGACTTCTCCACTCTCTCCTCATGATCAGGCGTAGCATCACCACCAAACAGAGAGCGAAAAGTCTTCTTCTTACCTCTATCTGCCAAGTTCTCTTTCTCTGGCTTGTGTGGATTTGGTGGTGAGCTTTCAAGCATAAGTATGGATGACTGATTCATCTCCGAATCATTTTTGGTTGTTTCCTTGCCAATTTTAGTTGAATTGTTGGTGGAGATGGCGCCTTTTATCTGTGTTAGGGGAGATCTGTGTTTTGTCTTACTCCTTGACAACACAGAACCCTTACTGACAAAGTTCTGTTCGTCTTTGATATCGATAACCGACCATTCCTCTTCTTCATTTTTGGTCGTCGGCCCAGCGGCAATCACATCCCGGCAGTTGATCTCTTCTCCTTGAACAGCTAGTCTCTGCACCAGAGGCCTCTTGGACGAGTGATATTCATCTTCTGAAATGCACTTAGCGTAGTAGAGCTCCTGCACCACAAGAAATTGCAAATTGCAAAATCAATACAATACAAAGCTCTCATTGTGCTCACACTACATCAACATCAAGAAAAAACAAGTAGAAAACAGAGAAATAGAAGTTTCTATGGGTTGCACAATCAACACCAGCATAAGCAGAATCACCGCCCTACTTAAAAGTTCTCTTTGTGCTAAATTACATCATCAATCTACAAATATCCTTTGTAAACTATCTACTTCTAAGCCGTGAATCATAATCTCCAAAGATTGCACAAACAACATCATCATTTGCGGCTTTCCTTACGCTAAACAACATCATCTACGTGCAAATATCAATACAAACTCGGAAGCCAATGTATTAGAAACATGAACAAAACAAAAAAACCACCTGCAAAAACTGCAACTTATCCCGAATAATGCCAGCTGGCTCGTGATCGACAGGGGAAGCGACCAGAGTCTCCAAGAGGTGCACGCGGAACGCCGCGACCTCGGCGTCTTGAAGTATCCCCTCGTCGCGCAGGGCGGCGAGGTTGACGATCTGCCGGAACGACTCCTGCTGCCATTTGAGGTTGTCCGACTGCTGCTTCGCCAGGTTCTGCTCCGCGGCAGCGATGGCGGTCAGTCGCTTCTTCCTGATGGAAGTGGGGAGGATGGCCTTGCAGAGAGAGGTGATGGTGTCTTGGAAGGAGGAGTAATATGCAGGGCTGTACGTGTACACCATTCTTTGCTGTGAACCTCTGATCCCAACTTGATATGGTATAAGATCGGAGGAGGTGTGAGGAAGCTCTCTTTGCAGTTCGGAGGTTTTTAGTGCAGGTTAGGGGAAGACGACCGTTGGTAGATTTTGAAAAGGGGCGGGGAATAGGCTTCAACGGTCATTAGGAAATAGCCGTTGTGGTTGGCGAGACTTAACATGTAAAATTCTCTACAATCCTTTACTACCGGAAGCCCGTTTTGCAATCTTTTTAAATTAAATTAAATTAAATTAATTAAATTTTTTAATCGATTAAAAAAATAATTAATTTGATTGCACAGACGGCAGTGACATGGTTGCCATTTTACAGATTTACCGTTTTGTTTATTTTTAGAAGTAAAAATAAAATTAAATTGGTCAATGCGAATAAAAAGTAATATTATTCCTCTATGTGATTAAAATTGTATATTATTATATTTTTTAATAATTAGCTTAACATAAATATACGATTTCAGTGACACCAAATTTATGCTTTTAATAAAAATTTTATGAGATAAAAACTTATTTAATTTAAATAAAAATTTATCAATAATTCACCGTTTACTATTAATCAAAACAATCGAAATTTGACATTGGCATATGGTCAAAAAATCAATAAATAGTCTATAAATTATTAAATAATAATGGAAAATGTATTCGACTATATCATTATTCATTACTGCACCCCTTATACCTCATACACATGCTCACCACATTTAAGTGCCTGCCTTATTATGTCACTAGCAAGTGGATTATTTTTATTTTTTAGTGTTAATTGTTTCAAGTTCATAAGAACTCCAAAGACAACGACAGATGTACGAAAAAGATATTTTTAACTTAAAATAAATATTAGTTTATATGATAATGTTTAGATTCCCTATTAAGAAAGTAGAAAAATTATATATAATTATAAAAAATCAACTCTTTTAAAAGGTGAAGTTGTCCACTTTGGGTCATGATAGAAAGAAAAAACGTAGCCCAGTACGCGGGCATGCGAGGCTCTCCACCACAAACGCCCCCTCCCCATCTACTTCTCCTACCTCCTGCCATTCTACACGGGTATACTTCTCCTACCTCCTGCCATTCTACACGGGTAGGCTGTCTGTAGTAGAGCCTGTTAGCGCGTTGTGTGCATGCAGCCTGCTAGCCTACGTCAACAAAAACCATTTCAAAAGATGCAAGCATATGGGATGGAATTTTATGGACTATCGAACAAGAAATTTATGTTCAATTACTTAAAAATTGCCTAAGTACTCCGGTTTATAAACACTGCAAAAAAAAAATTCTCCGCACTTTAAAAAAAGCACGAAGAAAAGTTCTTACTTTCACCAATCGCCACACTTCATCATATTTTTTTACGGTTATTAGAATCGTAAAAAAAAAATCTATAATCATCTATACATTTGTACATACTCAATCATGTATTAATTTTTCCACTTTTTTGCGCACTTAAAAAAGCTGAGAAAATTGCTAACCCACTGTTTGCCGACCTATTTCCCTCTATAGTTTTATAACATATTTTAAGTTAATTAAATCATGGATAAAACTTAAATTTTGTGCAGTGTAACCACTTTGTTAATTATAAAAATATACTTTTAAATGATTTAGTAGTTACAAATATGGGTACTTGGCGGTTTTTGACGTGCCTGCTCGGCGACCCTATGATCTGAACTCCACGGGATGCTACAGCTTGGTTTGGGAAAAAAAAATCATTCCATATATAGTAACACCCCAACTCGGGTCACCCGTGAACCGACCCGGAAATGCTACCGACGACCGAACCGTTCGATAATCTACTAGATTCGGTTAAGCCAATTCGGATCTACTTTCGGCGTCTTAAGATGAAGACCACCTATGTCCTTTATTCATTATTCACATCATGATATTATGTCTTAGCATTCAATCATACTATCATGATCTTCCTTACCTCACATCAGTTCAAATATAATAAAAGTATAAAAAGAATATTAAACATTCAGCCACCGAATACATTTGTGTGTGCGAAAGACCTCATTGCTCCTCCGTCCAGGCTGGCACTTCTATCTCATAGTCGTCACCTACATATAATACAAAACTGTCAGTAACGAGCGTTACCGGTCCGGAAAATAACTAATATCAAACTAGCACAGGAGAGCTAACCCTCCTGTTGAATAAAAACCATATACTTCCTCAAGAACTCTCACAAGGGCACTAACAGGAGCCGTCACCCTCGAGCGGCACTGATGTGGAAATTATAACGCAAGTGCACGTATCGAATCAAGTAATAACAGTGATAAGAAAGTATCGTCCCACGAGGAATTAGTAATAGAAATTCTGAATTACCAAAACTAATTTAATTAATTATACTTAAATGAAAACAAATTCAAAGAGTGATTAAATTGTGAATTACGACTAAATTAATCTAAAATTGCAATATTTAAACGATGAATTGATTTCAAGACGACAAACCTAGGATTTTCAATTTTACTTAGTGCTCTATATGATTAAAGTTATAATTTTTATCAATGAATTGCAGA
>JAVDBV010076388.1:0-16833 GCA_032619315.1 Piper longum
TATATATATATAAAAGTACTTAATACGTTCAATGTTTGAAGTCCCAAGCCTGTCGAACAACAGAATCTACGAATTTAATGTGGTAGTTTTGGTTAACAAGTCGTAACATACAAACATACAAATATATTTTTGGCAAAAAGAATGATCGGGATTCAATCAGACCCGAACTGTTTGGAGGCTACTAATTGCATTGCACGTATTAATTGGGGAAGTATGTGTAATATCTGGGCACGGTCCACCACACGCAAGCATGATGAGTTGGTTTAATACTTTAATACCCGATTATCTCATGTCCGCGTATATTTGGCGGCAAAAGCTGTTATCCTCTTAAAAAAATGAAAGAAACATTAAAATACAAAAGTGCATGATTAGTTTGCAGATATAAGTAATATTTTGATTATTGTTATTATTATTCGATGATTTTTATTATTATAATGATCTCACTGGTGAGTTTAAAAAAAAGGAATGACAGCTCCATTAGGGGACGCAGGATTTCTGATTTTGTGCTCGACATTGCCAATTGGCATGCCATCGCTTTTGAATGCCTGTTTTCTTTCTTAATCTTAGACAGCTTTTCATGGTCAAGACACGGTCGGCTTCTTTAGCAACGTGTAAATGGAATAATTCAATATATAATAAAAGGTGAAATATATTTCTGTGCATAGGAAGGAGCTTGGGTCAATTATTTGGTTTTTCTTACACCAATTGTGGATGATTTTGGTAATTTTTATATTGGCTAAATTTTTTTTTAACTTAATTTTAAAGTAAGAGAGGCTCTAATACCTATTATAAATCCTTTTTAAAGGCTTACGAGCTTACACCAATTGTCGAAATTTTTTTTATATTTAGTATTTGCCTATGCTAATTATTGATATTTTTTTTATGGGTTCTACTTAATGATTTGAGGGGAATTTGATAGATAGGTGTCGTATGATTTAAAAAGAATTTGTCAGATGAAGATGGTTTTGGAGACGTCCAATCTATGAAGGGAAGTTATCAGGTTTATCTCACATTGATCGTAGATGACTGATATATGAAGGAGAATAGTTAGATTTATCATATATCAGTCATAGATGATATTGATGATTTATATATAGGCTAATGAGAAAATTTTATTCATTAAATTAATTTTTTTCATTAAAATATATTTGTGACTGTCCCTTTTGTAGGTCCAAAGGACCTAACAATCATATTAGAGCTTTGTTGGGAGCCTAAAAGATATAAAAAATGATATTAAAGTTTAGTTTAGGTCTCGAACGGGCCCAAAATTAGTTAAATTTGATAAGAAAAAAAAAAAGACCGGTACGTTTGACGACATTGATACAAAAAATCATGAGAACGCACGAGAGAAGTCTAGGACTAGTAGTTTTATGGAGGAAGGAGGTGGAGTTGGAGCTTGGGACAGTTGGGTCGTAAAGGGGAAACATTCCATGAAAAAGAGTGGGGCAAACTTTGGCAAGCGAAGTGTATAATGAAGGCAAAAGAAAGAGAGGAGATAAGATGAGGAGAGGAGAGTGGGCTTGAAAAATGACGAGAACAAATTTGGGCACGTGTCTCTGTGGGGGCTATTGACTGTGGACATTAGAACATGAGAGTGAGCCCATACTAATTCACTTTTTGTGAAGAGATGAAAGTCCTTCACGAGGGTATTTCTTTGCATGGTTGTGCTCGTCCTCATTTCTTACAATTTTTCAATTACTTATGGGATGCTTGTACTAACTTTTAGATAGCATACCCAATCGCCTCGACAAATTAAAATAGGGAACTATAAATTTCTTATATTAATGGGTCAATTGCTCTTCGAGATATGAATGGGCAACTTATAGCTTGTATATTGTTTGGATGGTTTGATTGTAAGTGGAATTCTCTGGATTGCTGGGCCGATTCTCTGTAGCATTCTTATATAGTCAGTTAAGTCCGCATCGAGCCCAGCTCATTTGGGCCTGAATAATTCCGATATCGGGCTGGGCTGCCGACAATTATCATCTCGATAGCCCAGCTTCTAAACTGCCCATGTTTTATAGATGTCTCCGAACATACTTCTAACCTGCCAATGCCTAATTATCAGTTGGCATCTTTCAATGTTTTTTGTGATAATTCCCTAAAAAGCCTTCCATTAAACAAATCTGTATTATACCTAAATTAAGAGAGGTGCATATCTCAATGCAATGGCCATGTTTGAGCAAAAACAATAAAAGCAGTTGCAACTGCATCATACTTCTAAATTTTAAAAATTTCACATGCGAAACGTATGTGAGATATCCTCATTTATTAGGTGATTTATTTAGTAAGTATTTGCTCATCTTCAAATTTTTTAGATTACAATTTTTTTTTATCAAGCTTCTCTCCAAGGACCAAAGCCTATTCTAGAGAGCACCACCCAACAAATATATGACCGCATAAATTTATTAATGAAGCGTACCAAATTCCATACCCATGATACATGCACACTCAATAGAACACACTCATCGATGAATTACTTCTTCTTCTTTCACACAAGTTTTTTTTTTAAAAAAAAATTCTCCACACCTCTTTGTAATTTGTATATCTTATGATCATGTTTTCATGTATGTACATTTTCATGTATATGGTTATGACTGTGTTTGTTTCCATAATAGGGGACTCACCGTCAGCAATTACACTAGATCCAAACAATCAATCATAGTATCACCATACGTCTAAAACAACAGATTGAAGGGTCTTCCTTGTGCATGCACACACTTTTGTCTTCTTCGCCTGCAAATTCTCATACTTGGTGGGTTATGGCTCTATCGCGTTTACGTTCCATCGGATCCCTTCAATGGTCGGCATGAAAACCATAAAAAATGCAACAAGGGCCCACCCATCCACTCCGGAAATCTAGAACAACATGTTACACGAATTAATAGCGGGGCAAGATCTTGCAGATGACCGGCCAACTGGCAAGCCACTTGGTCGATGCCATGGTATTAAAATATGGGTCCTCACGAATCCGACGTTGTTTGAAAGGAGGCATTCATTAATCAGGAAACAGATGTGTTTGAATCCCACCAGATTTTGGGAAGAGTAAAGAGTGCCATCAAACCATCTCCTCGTGTCAGGGCACAAGGAAGCCTCCATAAAGAAAAGGAGAGATTGAAGGCCCCGCGTCCCACCGGCACCTGTTCAAATTTTTGCTTTTAGCTTTGTAATGGAAACTGCCGGCCTTAACTTCCACATTCCATCGTCGGTTACCTCGATGCCCACTCCCCGCTCCTATACATGAGTAAGTAAGACGGAGGTGTGATAGTTACTACAGCAAGAACAAGAAGAAGAAGAGAGAAGTGATCCACGGGTCGGGTGTTCCTTTCTTCTTTTGGAGTGCAAAGAGTGATCATGTTTGTGAAGAAGCTTGTGGACAAGGCCACCAAGAAGGTGTGCGCTGTTTCTCATTGATCTTTCTTTTTCGTTTTTCTTTTTATTGTGTTTCTTCTACTTGCCTCTATTTTCGGCTGCGATTGCCTCGAGGTAGCGATGATAAGAGCGGTTTCATGGACTCTGTTTCTTGGTTTCGTCGTTCTGGAAATCGTACTTGTTTGATTAACAAGAAATGCTTTCTTTCTTGAACGACAAAGAACGGTTACGTCTGATGCGAGACGAGCTTCTTCATCTTCATTTCCGGACGAGTTCAATGATCTGATCCGGAACTTGGTGTGGAAATGAATGAATCATACGATTTGTGAATGCGAAAATATGACCCAAAACCTTTTCTCTCAGCATGATCGTCAAAATTTGAGCAATTGTGAATCAGTGGCGTATACCAGTACTTTGTTTGCTAGCATTTCAAAGGAAGTAAAACAAGTGAGATGAACACGACCAGAATAGGGGTCATTGGGAAAGAGTACGGTATATCCTTTCGGAGCAGGTGACCCAACAAATGGGTTACATCCTGGAATTTACATGTCGTGTAGATCTGGTATTCGTTTCTAGTTGTGTCTTCCAATACGTCTTGCACACCAACGACCGGTTTGTTGGATGCGCCCACTGCTTTTGAAGAGTTGTGATCATTACCCTGTTCAAATTTCAAAGTAACCGATGCATTACTCCATTTACCGTAGGAGTTCACTGATCTGTCCCCCTATTTCCTTTCTGAGAGGTCACCTTTCACCGACCAGACGAGTTGGTAGCTCAGTGAGTGTTTGGTGTCTGAAAGTGAAAGTTTGAAACAAATGAGAAAAACCTCAAAAGGAAATTGATTATAAATGGCATGACTTGAATTGAAATTGGAAATTTCCCGTTTGGAAGAAATCGTATTTTCTTCTTCGAATATTTATCAACCTAACTTACTATGAATAATTTTTTGTAACCGAATCCATGTTTTTCGATTGTCACTATTTTGTAGCCTGGTGGAGCGTTGCATGGTTTGAGAGCTGAAGACGTAAACCCTCGCCTAGCTTTCCACTATGGTATTCCTGCAGGTGCTACTTCCTTGGCCTACGATCCAATTCAAAAAATTACCGCAATTTCTACCAAGTAAGCTAGCTGCTACCCCCCCTTCTTTTGGATTGTTTAATTGATTCCGACTTGTTCTGTAAGTGCATTTCATGGCAAGCATTTTTGTATCAATTGGATGTTGCAATCCATTGTTACATTACATCAAAGAAGTTTGTGAACTTTTGTTGTTTTTTGGGTTGCAGGGATGGTCGAATCAAATTATTTGGAAAGGATAACAGTCAAGCACTTTTGGAATCTTGCGAAATAGTTCCGAGCAAGTTTTTGGAGGTTTTCGTTTACTCGTTGATTTTTGGTTGCCTAGTTTTGGCATCCCTTAGCGTCGTTCCATTTGTTGATTTTAAGTGTTGGATCAGTTTGAGAAGTTAGAGATTTGTTCCGAGGCCTGTGTTTTTCATTAGTTGATGTTAGCTAATTGTGGAATGCTTGTAACGTTTTTTGATTCGTGAAATCATCTTAGTTTTCATTAAATGTTGAAAGTTAATTTTTCGTTGCTTGCTCTTTCAGTTTCTTGACAATGAAGGCATTCTCTTCAATGTTAATGCCAGAAACCATATTGAGGCAGGTTCCTACTTTCCAACATGTCGATTTATGATTTTAACTCCATTGCTGCTATAATTGGAGCATTTGTGCATTTTATTGTCATTTATTTTTATGGCATTTGCTCTGCAAGCACTTACATTTTATGTTTTCTGAACATAACGTGTTTAGGTTTGGGACGTACAAAAGAAGCAGTTACTGACCGTTTCTGAATTCAACAAAGATGTCAGCTCATTTACAGTCATCCAGAGGAGTTTATTCATGTGAGCCATTTCACCCTGTTTGCTATCATTAGGGAGGGCTGTTATTCCTCGAGTAGAGTTCCATTTGCATTTCCTCAATACATAACCGTCAAAATAAAATTTGGCTAGTAATTGTGTGTGTCCAATCACTTCAATTTGCAGATATGTTGGAGATTCTCATGGTAATATCACAGTTATGAATTTGAATAGAGAAATTTGTCGGTTGGAGCAAATGCAGTATTGCATTCCTTTTGAAGCATCTCACGGTATGAATTTAGGAATTTCGTGCATCTGTATGTTGGCATTTTATAAAAATATTCTAAGGCAAGGTCTCTATGTTTGATCTCCATCTTGGTGTTGTTTGAGAACTGTCTATGTGTGTCCTTCATTGGCCTGTTAATAAAGCGAGTTCGCCCATCAGCATCAAATCTCTATTGTTTTGTATCAAGTATAGTCATGCATAACATTTTGATGCTCTTCCAAGTATTCTTCTGTTTGTTCTTGTGTTATGTGCTGTAGTATTGATTGGGGAAATAATCGTTGTAGGCCACACAAATGAATCTGCTGCAGACTCTCCTGTAATGTTTATATTGCCGCAGCCATTGGTGGAGGGTAAAAGGTATATTGACAAGAAATATGTTGGTTTCTGCTTTTGGTTGTTGCCTTTCTTATTACAAATTTTTAATTGGTACTTTCTTCAATCAGGGTTCTCATAATTTTCCACGATGGTCTAATTGCTTTATGGGAAATCCATGCGAGTATAGCCATATTTAGTACTGGAGGAGCACGTGCTATTGGTGGTGAAGTGAGAAAAGTAACAGCTGCTTGCTGGGCGTGTTCTTCAGGAAGTAAAATTGTTGTTGGATATAACAACGGGGACATTCTTGTTTGGAGTATACCAGTTGTTGCAAATCAGAAAAATTCTTTTAAAACAGAGAAAGAAGAAACATGCGCTGCTCAGAATGTTCCCATTTCTAAGCTCAATCTAGGCTATAAGATGGACAAAGTTCCAATAATTTTTCTCAAATGGGTTTCTGGTGATGGACAGACATCTCGTTTGTATGTTAATGGCATGTCAGAAGACGGTTCTTTACACTCGTTTCAGGTGTGGATTGTTGTTGTTTAATTTCATTCCATTTCTAAGAAATCTATGCGCATTAGTTTTAATTTCCTGTATTTTCTGATATACAACCCTTGAATGTGGATGGAGGTGGACTTGTACTCACATCTGGAGTGCTGTTTTTTTTTGGAACCCACAACATATGGAGGCTAAATATTTATCATGCCTGTCATTTTCTCCTGTTAATTTACCAAATTATCTTATCAGGTTATCGCCTTCCAAGAAAACAGTGAATCTCGTATTATTAAGCTGGTTCTTCCTCTGCCTAAGCCTTGTAATCGCATGGCACTATTGTCAAGTATACATGAGAAGAACACCCTTAAGCAAAATTTGCTGCTGCTTCTCTTAGAATCTGGCCATTTATATGCCTTTGATGATTTTCAAATTGAAAAATATTTGCTTCACTCCCAACAGTCAAAGACTACTTCTCTTCCCACTCATTTAATGGCGAAAATTCCGTTTATTGACTCAGCTATTACAGTGTCCAAACTGTTCACAGACATTTCGGATTCTGCTCGACCTGTGGAGGAGGTATTGAATTAAGTGATGTTTTTTTCATTTATTTGGATTCTTTAGCTTGATTCAATAACCACTTTCTTTTTGCAGGATCATGTGCCGTTCAGAAATTTTCCTTCAGTTATTCCTTTGAGTGTGAAGGAAAAGGATGGAAGTCACACATTTTCATCTCATTTTCAAGGATTCACAAAGATTGATAATCTTTATATAACAGGTCACAATAATGGAGCTGTTAACTTCTGGGATGCTTCATACCCCTTCTTTTACTTGCTATTTTCTGTGCAACAACAGGTTAGTCACTTTTGATAAATATGTGAATAATTGTTTATTAAATAAGATATTGTAATTGTTGTGAAATGCACTTGCTATAGAATTTATATATAACTTGTGAAATATATAGGCAATTTTTTTAACTTAATTTAAAGCCACGTGCTCAGTCACAGATGTTTTAGGCTGCCATGAATGACTGAATAGAAATTTTTATGTCTGTTAACAAAAATTAGTTGTCCTTATCATGTTTTTGAACTTCTGTGTAGAGTGAAGAGAATCATTCTTTAAGTGGCATTCCTGTGACAGCTTTGTACTTCAACATCAATTTACGAGTTCTTATCTCTGGAGATCAGAATGGAATGGTGAAGTATTTTTCTGGATGACATCAGCTTTGATACAGTCTTGAATTCTTTATGAATCCGTTGGGAATAAAAACTAATTCATGAAATCTCTCATGCAGGTTCGCATTTTTAACTTTAAGCCTGAGCAAGGTACAGCTAGACTGTTTGGTTAAAGCTATACATCTGTAGTATTCATGCTTTATCTAAAGGTATTATTGGGTCAATCAAATGGAGCTTAGAATGTAATAATCACTCTTTTCCTTCATATAATAAATCAAATTCAAATTAGGATTTATTATTCTCTATGGTAATTTGTATGTTTTATGGAAGATTTTTGTACTGTATGATTTAATTTGCGGCTGCTTTGATTGACTTATACATGTAGATAAGTTGGTTTGGTTGAATTCATTCCATGTGCAGAATAGGCAATACCACTTTACATGTTAATTTGTTCCTTATATACATCTTTACATTGTGGCAGTGAGTACAAATCGGGGATGCAGCTGCAACATGAGTGGAATTAAATTAATGAAAGTTATAGGATCTGTAACTTCCATCAATGTGAATTCAGCCACGAGACATCTTCTTGTTGGATCTGATGAAGGATGTGTAAGCTATTAGACTGAGTCTCTGTGTATCTTTGTGCTTTAGAACATCTCCATTTGCAGCTCGTTGTATTTCTTTCTGATCCACTATGAGTGAATGGAAATACAAAATATTCGTATATGTAATGGGATGCACTACTGTGAACTATTTATCATGATGATACAGACATTTTATTTTAGCATATGTTGATGGCAACATTTCATAGGGAAAATGGACTAGGTTTTTGTATTTAGTTAACATGTTAAGAGTATCTGTGTTGCACAAGTTCTAATCATGCATTGACTGAAACTTTTAGGTAACAATAATTGACATGGAAGGGTCCACGATATTATCTCAAAAACGTTTTATCAGTGAAATATACACTGGCATAATTTCTGTGCAACCTATAAATGGCATTCCCGACGGCATGGAGAACATTTTGCTTGTGGCTTTAAAGGATTCTTCTGTTTTGGCCATTGAAGGGGGGACTGGGAATCAACTGAGCTCTAGTATAGTCCGTCCGAAGAAGCCTGCAAGAGCTCTCTATGTTGATGTTTTAGGTAATGAAACTTATTTGTCTGGGTTTATATCAATGCTTGCTGCCCTAACTTTTCATTCACAAAAACAGACGGACAAAGTTCATTGCATAATGGATTTGATTCGAGTAGAGTAAACAGTACGATAGATTTTGAAAAGCAATGGCTGGTTTTGCTTTGCTCTGAAAAGGCTGTGCATCTGTATTCATTTGTGCATTTAATACAGGTAAAACATGCAGATATTGTCTTAAACATGTTTCTTTTCTCCTCCCCCCCCTTTTTTTTGAAGTTATAGTTGCAACTGTATGAGCATTGCTATGTTTTGTCTTTTAGGGTATTAAGAAAGTGCAAAATAAGAAAAAGTTAAATGGGATATGTTCTTTGGCATCAACATTTTCTAATCCTACTTTCGATTCTGGCCTCATCCTTTTGTTTGCGGATGGTAAGGTTGAATTAAGGTAGTTCCCTAATCCCCAGCTTGGCATTTAGAGTTGTGCTTCAATATTTTCATGCAGAAAAGGAACTGTATTATTTTTTTTCCTTTTCCTGATGTCTAGATGTCATGTGCAGAATTCTTAAACTCCTATTCTGTTGAAATTTTAGGTCCCTTCCTGAACTTTCTGTACTCAAACAAATTTGGATAAGGGGCTTTGAGTTTCTGAATTCAAGTCCAGATCTAGAACTCAAGCTATCATTCTCTGTTTCATCTGATGGAGAAATTATTGTGGTAAGGTTAACTGTAATATAGATTATTTCTATTTGGCAGATGCATTTTTTTATTTTACTGGTTTTTTATTTAGATGAAAGGAAACCAAGAGATCTTCCTTATTTCAACTTTATCGAGGAAGGACGCATACAGGTGGTAACTTTAATTTTTATTTTGGCTAATTAAACATTGTCAACTTTAACAAAAGTATGTGTTGACCCTACCGTATGTGCTAACTTGTTTACTTTCGTTTTCTGTACAAGGCGACTTGATTTAGCAAACCAAGTTTACAATGAATCTGTTTTAACACAAGATGTGATCACTTCATCCTCTGCCATCCAAAAAGAGAAGAAAAAGGTATACCTGTTTCCTCTACAATTTAGTTAGAGGAGTTTTTCTCTGGATCCACAATATGCATTGGTTGGTAACTTATAAATTTGGATGGCTTAGGGTTTTTTCAGTGTTGTAATGAGTGACATGAAAAAAGGAAGTAAGTCGATGAAAAGACTTGAGGTTGAAGTTGTGGATTATGAAGTTAGTATTCGTGAGCTTTCCACCATATTTTCAACTTCCAATTTCCCATTAGGTGATGGAAACAAGGATGTGATTGATACAGATGACAACAATGAACTTGATATAGGTACTTAGTTTTACAGGTACTACTAATAATTTTTCACTTAAAGTGAAGAAATAACTTGAATTGTCTTTGCCTTTGTTTAGATGATATAGACCTCGAGGACACTGATGATAAACCAAAGACTGCAAATATTTCAAAGTTGAATAAGATACTGCTAACGGGAAAGCTTCATGCAATAAAAAGTATGGACTATGTCTTTCTCCATTTTATTCTTTTTTCTTGTATATGAGAATGTGAAGTGGCTCCTAACCTAAATTTTTACATGTATTTCAGGTAAATTGAAGGCAGGAAAGCTTCAAATTGCAAACCCTTCACCAAAGGAGGTGCCTAGAGAGGAAAAGAGTGCTGTCGATGTTGACGACATAAAAAGGAAATATGGATATCCATTAGCTGCTGTAAGTTAAATGCAAAGCTGTATTTAGTTTTTTAAGTGTCAAATAATAATATACCAAGTGACAACATATTCAGTTATTTTCTAATTTATTTGAAACAACGCTGCTGCTAGAGTCAACTATAATCTGAGAAAAAATGCACGTTACATACTTAATGTACTGAGGAAGTCTAATTTGATTCTGATTGCACTTGTAGGTTTAAATTTTATTGGATGATTTTGTAGGAGTGTGAGTGAAGGATAAACGTATATCATCTTTCAATGCGTGGTATTGCATTGTATTGATTTAGCCAGTTTCTTTTTTTCTTGGCAGGATTCCAATGCAGCAAAATTGTCACAAAGCAAACTAAGTGACAATTTGAAAAAATTACAGGCAGGATTTCTGTCATTCTATGAAACGAATTTCTTCATCTTTTTGTGAATATTGATTTTTTTAGATATTCATGATATAGGATGCCAGCACGAAGGCGACAGAATTGCAAGGTACAGCACAGTCATTTTCAGTGGCAGCCAAGGATCTGTTGCGAAGTTTAGAACATCATAAATGAAGTTGTGTTCAACTTCTTTTGTCTATGTATATATGCTCGTTTGTGCTCCATTATAATCTATTCTTTCTATTGCTTTGGGAGAAATAATGTGTACTGTGTTAATTAATTTGTTTCCCTATATCTGTGAAAATCTGTCTTCTCCCATTGCTTCTTCATTGTGCTAATTACAAAAAAAAAAAATAGAGGTTTTTGGTTTGGTGTGCAAGAAGAGTCTGCTTCATCATCTTGTACGAAAAGACAAAATTGCCCTTAAAACCTATATTGTATTTGTACACGCCCTTGCCAGCTGGCTTGTTTTCCAAAGACATTTGGACGTGCATAAATGAGGGGTAAGTCCGTCAAGTAAGCCAAACACGGGACTTGGTTATCGTAAGTGAGACTTTAATCACATTTGTAACTATAAATCTATATTAATATGTTAGTGATATTAGTTTTAAGTGTGAATTACATTTACATAACTTTTTTACGATTTACCATCGAGCTCAAAAAACAGTACCCACTACTAGCTCATTAATCACATTCATTTATAGTATTAGAGGTAAGAAAAATAAAGTATAGAACAAATTCACATTATATGGCCAATGGGTAATGTAAAACCCCGAAAAAAGTAATTATTGAGTAATGTAAAACCCTAAAAAATGTAATTACATTATTTTGTTTAGGTTTAGAACAAACTATAAATAATATTTAATTAAATTAATTTTTTTAAAAAATTAATATTATAAATTATCAATTATAACCTTTAAAATATTAATACAATAGTTTTAAATAAGTTTTATTTATTAAATTTATAGGATTTATGACCCATTCATATTAATTCAACAGTCTTTTTTTTAACTTTTTGTTAACATATAAATGATATAATTATGAATGATTGTGTTATTTTCTATAAAATTTAATCTAATGACTTTTTGAATTTCACGCATATTCTTCTATATAAATGTTAATTTTATTGATGATAAATAAAACATCAAATTGATAATTGTAAGTACATTTGACTCACAAATGGAAGGTTTTCGATAAGTTTCATTCATATTAAGATCGAGTGTCATAGTTATGGGTGTCTCATCAAAATTTCAAGTTTGTATAATTACCTGAAATGTGATATATTCCTATTTGGGAGTCTTAGTCGACCTAAGCCAACATTCGACCATCATGTGTCGAGTACAACCGGGTTCAACAAGTTGACTCGGTCCAACACGAGGCAGCACCCATAAAACATTATATATTCCATATATTCCTATTTGAGAGCCTTGTCGGCCCAATGCAACATTTGACCACCATGCGCTGAGCGTAACTGGGTTCAACGAATTGACTCAATCTGAGATGAGGCAGCACCTACAAAATTCTTGAAAGATTAAATACCTACCCTCATGCCAAAAGGGGTGACAGGGTGCAGTGACATAAGACGTCTCATTATGCACTTGTGATACCAAGAGGGTGAGTCAATGACAAAAATCGGTAACTATAGGCCGAAGGATTTTAGTTGGATGAGCGGCCACCCTCCCAGCATATAAAGAGCTTAGTATAG
Source organism: Piper longum (assembly GCA_032619315.1). NCBI lineage: Eukaryota > Viridiplantae > Streptophyta > Magnoliopsida > Piperales > Piperaceae > Piper > Piper longum. The sequence continues at coordinate 12,434 of JAVDBV010076388.1, forward strand.
GCTCATAATCACTAAAAATCTAATTAATAATATTGTGGAATATATTATTTGTTTTGTAGTTATATGACTTAGTGTGCAAAACCCGGGTTTTCGCCTAATGGTTTTAATTTCGGTTCGATTGTGACCCAGATCGAGTTGCTAACTCGCCCATTTTGTCACATATTTATGTATGAAATCTAGGTATGTATGAGTTGCCCTAGTCATAGCTCCTTTGGTTTTATTGCCCCGTCAGACACTATGTGCCGAAACATTTTTTTTTAAGATTCAGTTCAATCGAGTCTAGTCTAGTTAGACCTTAGGACAGAGTCCCTCGCATGTCTTTTGTATGTTTACCATGTGTTTGATAACCTTTTGGATCGTCCTAACACCTTTTGGGACCGACAGTATGATTCCCGAGGTGTTTTGGGTAAAAACCTTAAGTTTTTGGGTTTTGAGATAACTCAACCCATGCTTTTTTAGCTAACCCAACTCATATATCCTTATCTATCTAACCCTTAGCTCTATAGTTATGGCACTCATACTTCTTTAGGTCGGCACCCATATCTCTATGACATCACCAAGCCAACCCATACCTCTATAGTTATAGCACCCATACGTCTATAGGTATAGCACCTATTCCTCTATAGGTTTGACACTTATACCTATAATATTACCAAACCAACCACCTCTTTTCTATAAAACCCCACCCTCATCCTCACCTTTCCACTCCTTCTCCCAACCTTCTTCTCCACTCTTTCAGCTCTTTCTATCCTTTTTTGGCCTTACAAGATATTCTTCTTTCAAGGGTTAAAGTACTTAGGGTGGGAAAATTCCAAGTGACATCCTCCCGAACCGTTAAAGGTATGTTCCTTCCCTATTTTGGTTGATGATTCTTGTTTGGGTTTCTCTTTCATATATGGATGATGTCGATTTCATTTTTATTATATTTTTAAATTTTAGATACACATCTTAAAGAATTTTGAGAGGTAGTTTCATGTCATTATCATGTGTAGATAAATAGTTCTGATTTTTGTATCATCTATGTGTCTAGGTTTGCACTAGTTGATCTTAAATTCATAACTCATGGTTGAGATGCCAGATTTGTATGATCTTGGTCTTTTTGTTCTCACACAACATATATCTACAAGTTATATGTTGAGTATGTCGACTGATTTGAAATGGAGGATCATGAAAAGATCCAAAATTGGATAAATGGTGGTAGCTTTCAAGGTTTCAGTGGCTTGATCACCCATTTCCCCAATTTTTACACCTTGATATGATTTTAATTTCATAATATATCTTATGTTCATATCTTAAGCATGTTTTTATCTTAATATCATAAATTTACCATACTAAAATTACCTCAATAAGGCTTGAACAAAATTAATGAAACATTCTCTGCATCTATTGTGTTTTGTGTTGACTGCTTGTGTTGTGTGTTTAGTTAAATATTTGGCTAAAAATTAGATCACATAAAAATCGATAAAAATTACCCAATAAACCAATAATTTTTTTATCCAAACTTGAAAATTTTGGACTTAAACAAAATTCACTTTAATGGTTAATTGAATCGGACTTTTGGAGTACACATGAACTACGCTCATAATCCTGTTTCTATGATTTCAAGTGAAAAATCTGTGGAAAATATATCCATCAATAAGAAAATTATATAATAAATTACAGAGTTTATTAAGTGACCAAATATTATTTATGTAAAATTTTTGAGCATTTGGGTATGTAAGTAATTCAGTAGAATTTTCTATTTCTACCCTAACTGGGTAAATTACAGAAATCACTAAATTGGAAATCAAGATTAGAAAGATTACCTAGGCCCAATTACAAGAAAATTGGCCATGAAATATTAATGGGCTAATCTTTCAAGTGTTATATAACTATTCCAATTGACCTGAGCCCATTTGGACTTTTCAGGCCCATGGGCCAAAATTTTGAAGTTTGATGTACAGTGATGGGGGTACTGTTTACAGAACATTAATCTGACATTAATTAACCTCAATCAACATAATAATCCAAATATTATCACTTGTTAATATTTATGACAAACCCTTAGGGTGTCTTGCACTAGGGCTTCAAATTTTAAATTAATCGGATACCATTTGGTTTGTTCGAAAAATCGTCCAATTAAGTCCAACGATAAAACCCTAAGTATGAAATCATGCACTAAGTAGAATTCTAACCCAAAACCTTAAATTAAACTACCTAATGAGGTTTAACCAATCACTAAGCAAAATAAGTAAGTTGATTAAGTTTTGCATATTGTATATGCGTGGAGGCTTTGCCTCATCTTATGTGCCAGTGTAATCCGATTATGATTCGAATTCCATCTTCTATTAGGTTACGAGGGTTGAGCTCATCGATTTAGGACGTAGGGCTCCACTCATCTAGGTCCGTTGGACTCTCTTACTTTACCCATATGTTTGGCTCTTGAGTGGCACATTTAATCGTTTTTAAATGATAGGATGGTGTCGGCGGCACTTTTATTGGATCCCTCCAATATCGGGTCATTTAGTCGCATTTTACCATATATTAACAAAACTACAAGGATGGGATCCCTTTCGATTTTTGAACTGAAGCTCCAAAAATGTATGATACAAGCCTCTTCCCTAAGCTTATTATATAAGTACGCACATTTTACAGATTCACGAATATGAGGGTGAGCGGTATGGAGATATGCAAATTGCACTGGTACCTTTTCTACCCTTAAGTGGTGCAATGTATGTAGGGTACTGCAAATACAGCGCGTTCTTGGAAATTATGACACATTGGTTCTGAGCCACGTGGGTACTGGGCGGATGATATATGGAAGATGTGAGGGCGTAAGCAATATATGTATGTTTATATGTTTGTAAGATGTCTTTTTGTAGGCAATTATTGTAACACCCCGAATCTGGCTCGCTCGTGAACCGAACCGAACTGTTATGGGTCCCGGGTGGATCTACTCTCGGCGTCTCAAGATGGAAGATATTGATCGTTATGCATGAATGAATGTACTGAACCCTAACATGCCACTATGTGGATGACATACCAACTAGTCATGCTAAGACAACCCCGATAAAAATCGATCAAAATTCCTAAAATAAAACAGACAGAATCTCCCCTAAAAGTGCAATTCGGGGCCACCCTGCCAAATCAATATATATATATAATTTCGTAAAACAAGATTCATTCATTACACTATATTTTTCACATAAACATCTAATTCAAACATACCAATGCATTCTCGACAGTTGGTCATGACCCACCTGTTCATACTATTCACATGCACATTAATATATTTTTATATCATACTATCATTATCCCTGTCCACATACCCAAACCACAACAAAACAATCAAAACTGTTAAAAACAAACATTTCGTCGGCAAGCATGCATATGTGTGTGCAAGGCAGGTAACTGCTCTATCCAAGCTGGCATATCCAACATTCAGTCCTCACCTACATATATATATATATAAAGAAACGTCAGTAACGAGTGTTACTGGTCCAAAACATAACTATTACCAAACTGGCTATGAGAGAAAACTCTCATATGGAAGAAAACATCATGAAGTCCCTGAATAGCATTTATTGAACTGAAATTATCTTTAACTGAGATGATCTGATACTGCCGATGTCTGGACATTTTCTCATTTCTCTTTCTGATCTCTTGGAACTGCTGTCATATTCTTAGTCGTGGTTCATATTTCCATACCCACTTGCATAGCACGGCTATCGGTAAACCAGGCTTGGACTAACACACGCCGCTCGCATAGCATGTCGTCGGTATACCCCAGTTTGGACAAGCACATGCCTGCAGACATGGCTGTCGGTAGTTCCGGTCTTCGACTGGTACATGCCGCTGACATACATGGACGTCGGTAGTCCCGTCTTCGACTTGCACGTGTCTGCTCGCGTAGTACGGTTATCGAAAACACGAAAACTACATATACATATAGGTCTTGGTAGATATTTATATAATAGGCCCGAAGGCATCGTGAGATGGATCTGAGTTTCGAAAACAAACTCAAGGGATCTCATCCTCGAGGGTTATTAATCCAGAAAACTGTTCGGCTAAATGGCCCAAGTTAAGTGGGATCCAATAAAACACCACTTAACCCATCCTGCAGGCATTAAAACAAACCTACAATAGAACAGAGTATAAAACAGAGACGAGTCCTAAACGGACCTGGCAGAAGCTCCAAGCGTAGTTACCCACCTAGGCGGCAAGCTCCTACTCCGTACCTACACATCAAAACTAAATACTAACGCCCGTTCATGATGCATTCACACACCCTATAGCCTACACACATCAACCACGCATCAATCAACACACATCAACCACTCATCAATGAACACACATCAATAATAATCAATATAGTTTTCCTACTCTACCTTACATTAAATTACAATACATATTTAGTTAAC
>JAVDBV010076389.1:0-23304 GCA_032619315.1 Piper longum
TGCTTACTGCCCTGTGTGAGGCATTCTTTAAGTTTCATATGTTTTCGTGGGTAATGGAATACCCATTTGCCAGATTGTATTAGTTATTTTTCGGACCAGTAACATTCGTTACTGACGGTTTTTTTATAATATATATAGGTCTCTCAAATCCTGTATCGACTTCGGTGGAAGGACAGATAAATCTTACACACACTTGAGCTCAACATAGGATTTTCTTTCTTGCATTTATTTATATTTGATGTATTTTGATGTTTATTTAACAATGTCTTCTATTCTCATGACACAAAGAGGGTTATTTCGATCTATTTAATGGATTGAGTCTCACTGACTAATAATATTAAACATGTCTCGACTCGATCGTAACATTTCTGATCCGGTTCTTAAGTGAACCGAAATTAGGGTGTTACACTCTTACTTTTCTTCACAAAGAAGTATTTGAGTTCCCATTTTATTAGTAATAGGGTGGACTCTACTTAAATTTGTTCATCCCACACAAATAATAAATTTAACTCGGTCCCACGTACAATTTCGTAATCCTTTTGCCTTATAATTTGCAGCGGTGACACCTTGGCAAGCAAATAATACGCAGGATAGATCCGCGTAGGGAAGTAATTGTGGATGTATCCACCATTAATGTTTGTCTCCACCTTAATTTGGCATTTGAGTCTTCAATTAGCCTCGACTCTCAGCCCCTCACCAACTACCTTTGCTCTCCTCCATTGACCTCCTAATACAGTACACTCATCATGCATCTCGTTCACCTTCTCCCCCGCCTTCTTTCTACGATTTCGGCGCCACGGCGGGTAGGGGAGGGAAGGCCGTCGACAACTCCGGCAGCCATGATGAACCTCCCCAACGCGACGGTCTTCTCTGTCGCTGCTGGACATTTCCACTGCCTTAAAGTTGGCGACGGCGCCGGCTACCTTTGGAAAGACCCACGTCATTTGCCTTTTGAGCTCTTCCTCTTCCAAGCGGCCCTAGTTCTCATTCTCTCCTCTCTCCTCCATTTCCTTCTTAAACCCTTCAAGCAGCCTCTTTTTGTTTCTCAGATTCTTGTAAGCTTCACCCTCTTTGATTTCTTTCCAAAGTAATGAATGAATATTTACTGCATTTTTAGCATATATATATTGCTATATAATTTACACAATTAATATTAATTATGATTTTGAATTCCATAAAATATACTCTCCTGATTATTAGTTGGTTACCAAATATACATGGCATATATGTAGCGAGCACATTATTTAGAAGCAGTTTACCCCGTTGTTTGGGGGAAAAAATGTGAACACATAGCGTATGCTGTGATTGAGGGAGTGGTATCCTTTGATTAAAATAAGGAGCCCTCCCTTACGTACCTGTACAAAGCATAAACAACAATTATTGTGGCTAGTACAAAGAATAAACTACAATAGAAAATAATGTTAGAGCTATATATCTCAACTGGAAAAGGAAAACCTATTCATCCATAAAATGGAAATTTAACTTGATTTGGAAGGAATAAAATAATTAATTGATGCACTTGTTATTATGTTTTAACAGTTATTTGAAAAGTGGTTGGTACTTTAATTGGTATTGATCTTTCGTTGAAACATAATTTCAGAATTTCGAATATTATTAGCATATAAGTAAGGGTGGTTGTTTTTACTGGTGCAGGCTGGAATAATGCTTGGCCCATCCCTTCTCCGGCGCAGTAAGAAACTGGAAGCTGTAATCTTCCCTCCCGGCGACGGCGGGGTGTTATACACCATAGCCCTCATGGGAGTCTACTACTTCCTCTTCCTCGAAGGGGTCAAGGTTGACATCGCCACCATTCCCAATCTTCGCCGGAAAGTCATCCAAATTGCTTTCTCCGGTTTGATCCCTTATGCAGTAACCATGATCCTCATATGCTTCTTCTTCCGCCATCTCCTGCCTGCCAACGTCGACAACGTGTTCTTTCTCAAATTCCTTGCCCTCACCCATGGCCTCTCCTTTTTCCCCACCCTCCAGCCCATTCTCGCTGAGTTCAAGCTCCTCAACACCCACCTCGGCCGCCTTTCCATGGACGTGTCCATGGTGCACCTCCTCTCTGGTGCAATGATGTTTATGGTTAACCAAGTCATAGCTCAGGGATACAACGATCCATTAAAGGGTGTTGATCACTTATTGTCTGTATTTGCACTATGGATCTTCTTGGGTTTCTTTTTCCGGCCTGCCATTGTGTCTATTATCGAGAGGACGCCGGTGGGGCGCACGGTGAGCAGCAACTGCACAGCGGCTGTCATCTTGCTGGTGCTGGTGGTGGCATTTATCTCCAATGTGATTGGTGCGACTGTGTTTCAAGGGGTGTTGATCATGGCCTTGCTTGTGCCGCCGGGGCCTCCGTTGGGCTCGGCGTTGGTGAAGAAGATTGAGCCTATTGGGCGAGTCATTTTCTTCCCAGTTTACTTCATCATTGCTGGGCCCAGAGTTGATCTTGTCAAATCTGGAAGCTGGGCAACTTGGGGTGTGTTGGGGGCAGTCTTGTTTGCATCGTGGTTTGCTAAGCTCCTGGGTATCATTTCCTCCGCTGTTTACTTCAAGATTCCCGTGTTTGATGCAGTTGCGCTTGCTTTTGCTTGTAGCTCCAAGGGCTTGATCGACTTGGTCATCTTAGCTGTTTGGCATCATGCAAAGGTAAGACACTTCATAAGTCCTTCCTAATAATTTTAAAGATTTTAATTTTAGATCTGATCTGAGCTTATTTTTTATTATGCATACAGTTATTTTTTTAGTAACAAATTAATGAAAATAAAGATACTGCCTTCCCTCCCTATTTTATTCCAATATATACTTTAAAATTTGGACGTAATATTGTTACATTGTATTGTTCATGATTTATACGTCGTGTATAGCTAGCCAATTGAAATTTTGGTGGAACCAAGGCTTGCCAACGGTGAAAGTGAATAGTAAAGTTCTTTTAATTTTTGGTGTGATGGGATAAGCTTTCTTTTTTCTCCAAGAAAAATTGTCAATTTATGAAAGTGAGACAATTTAAGAATTACAGTACAGATGTACTAAATTAACTTTCTATTCTACATAGCTTGTTCGACAAAATATTAACAGACCTGGAAATTAATTACATCTTATATCATTTATTAATTAAAATTTGTTTGATTAATTAGTTATGATGTTAGGTTAACTATGGGCAACTGATCTATTAACTTGATTATAGTCACCTTTCTAAATTGGTTGGGCATATATTATTATGCAGATGATAGATGACGAGGTTATCACAATTTTAACCGTCACAAACATAGCCATGACCAGCATTTCAACGCCCATACTAGCAACTCTCGCCCGGCGCACCATCGCAGCCAACAGCTGGTTGACCGGCGGCAGTGCCCGATCAATCCAACAGCACTTCACCAGCGCATCCCACTCCGAGCTGCGTATTTTAGCCTGTGTCCACGGCCACGACGACGTCCCCTCCCTTCTCAGCCTTCTCAACCTCTCCCATCCCACCCCCCATCTACCCATCTGCCTCTACCTCCTCCAACTCCTTGACCTTGTCGGCCGTGGGGCCCCCATCTTCATGCCTTACATGCCCAGCAGCAGCAAGAAAAAGAACCCTAGCTCAATACTGGACCACATGATGAAGGCCATTCACAACCAGCTAGACAACGATACCGATGGTAACACCAATATTCTGGTCCAGCCTTTTGTTAGTGTGTCCCCCAACAAGACCATGCACCAGGACATATGCTCCCTTGCTCATGACAAGTTTGTCTCCCTCCTAATCATCCCCTTAAATTACACCAACCAGGACAGTGCTCGGCTTGTGACCAGGAATGTCCTCCGGGAGTCTCCGTGCTCTGTGGGGCTCCTTGTGGACAGTTTCAGCTTTTGTAGAGCGCCCACTATCTGTGCCCCTAATGGGCTCATTCCTTACCACATTGGGATCGTGTTCTTGGGTGGGGCGGATGACAGGGAGGCGCTGTGCTATGTGGCAATGATGGCCGAGCGGCATTGCGTGAGGGTCACCGCTCTCCGCTGCAACACGCCTTATGATGTTCACGGGGATGAGCAGGATATTGACTGGGAGAGGATAAAGGATGAGAATGTGGTGCGCGAATTTCGGCAAAGGACCGACACAGAGGGGGGAGTCCATTACCGGGAAGTGGCGGTGACTAATGTGGAGACCATGGTAGCTGCAATTAGGTCAATTGGTACCAGTTTCGATTTGATGGTGGTCGGCCGGAGTCACGGCGGACATTCCACAATTACCACCGCGTTATCAGCCTGGAACAACTCCACAGTAGAGCTCGGAGCAGTGGGGGACTTCCTCGCCTCGCCGGACTTCAACCAGGCAGGGATTCCAGTATTGGTAATGCAGCAACATGAGGAGGCTAGATCCTTTAGGAATATTCATGGTGCCATGCCAAATGAAGTTAATTAGGGAAACAAATAGGAATTGTTTATATGTATGGATCAGCACAGGTATGGATAAAGTATTTATAGAAGAGCCCATCTAATTTCCTTTGTACGTACAAATACTTTACTGGCACCCAAGGGTTTATTAGCCTAAAAAGCCAGCTATATGAAAGATCCCATATATATCAGATAAAAAAGAACCTGGTAGCTGGAACATATATGTATTTGATACATTAAATAAACTATACATACGACAATTCTACAATAAAAATTTAGCACACCATCAATCTAATTAGAATTTTTTCCTTTAAGGTCTATTTGGTTGTTTTGAAATTATACGAAATAAATATAAAATTTAAATGTCACAGATTTTCTTGTTTTTAAATATCTTAAAATTTAGTTAAAAGGAAGTTCAATTTTAGAAAGAATAAGTCTACATAAAAATTTTATAAAATAACATTTCCTTATAAAGATAAAAAAAATTAAGAAAAATTTTATAATGCACATGCACATAAGAAAGAGTATTTCATTTTCATTTCATTTTAATAGTATCCAAACATGTAAGGTAAAATTTTTAAATCTTCATGTCATTTCATCTTATTACATTTTTATTTCATATCATAGGAATTTTTTTTCATTTATACTATTTTCATCCCAATAAAATAAACCCTTACAAACTCATTGGTTGACATGAAAAAAAATGAAAAATGACTAAAATTTTCTTGGATATAATTTACAAAGAGTTAGTTACAATGCGAATTTGAGTTAGTTATGATGTAAATTTGAGTTAGCTATCATGCAAAATCTATTCAAAAAAATTTTCCTCTCTTCTTTTGTGTTTTTTTGTAAGAAATTTTGTGGAGAAGAAATGTTGAAAGGGGACAGCTTAGTGGAGGGCTTAAATGTCATCTCAGCATAAAATATTCCAAAAATGGATTACTTTCTTATAGGAAGCTCAATGCTTTTGCCACAAATTACTAATTATAAATTCTTTTTTTTTTCATGTCAACCAAAAAAAGCTTTTATTAAAACATGGATGAAAAGCACAATTACTTGAGTATTGGTTTGTTCGTAAATTACCTAGGTAAAGTTTCTTAGTTTCTAGCCGCTAGTAAAAAGCAGGGTTTACGGTCCATAGAGCTAAAAGCTAGTTTGCATGGCAAACCAACAATATGGCATCGAACTTAAAGTTGTATCACGTTGATTGGCCGATTCATGATGACCCAATTTAATAGAGTAGACTAATGATTTACTTTACTATTCTAGTTGTTAAATGTTGGAAGCACTAAAACCATGAAGGGTTTCTAACATTGGAAGAGAGTTAATAAGATCACAATCTACACAACTTAAATTCATACACAACTTTGTTAAAAGGATCGTTAAGGGCGACTAAAACAAGCGGAACTTATAAACAATTTAACCCAACTGAATTAAGCCAAATCAAATTCCCACCAATTAAACAAACTTGGCAAACTAAGACTAGCCACACAAGAATTCTAATTGATTTAAAAAATTGTTCATTTAGTTCCATGTAGCAATCAAGTGAAACACAAGAATACTAAGTAAAACAAACTAAAACAACTAAAACAAGATAAAAGAAAATGACTCACATATATTTTATCATTGTTTAGAATTTCTACTTTATTTTCCTATCCTTTACAAATCCTTTAAAAAGGTAGATCTTCACTTGAGAGACCATTTATATACCTTACAAACAAAACTTCTCTTACAATATCCCTCCTTGAACGAAGAATCTTTCACCACTCCTAAACAAACCCTAAGGTTTTTACAGAAAAAATCACCAACAAGCTCCTCTTTCAATGCCCACCTAGAGCCAAGGATCCACAACCTTCTCTAAAACCTTGTAGTCTCACGATCAAGCAACTTTTTGACCCTCTTCAAGGGATAGACACTCTTACATCTTACATACTCCTAACACCTTAGAAGTTTAGAAACAATAATCCAAAACTTAGAGCCAAACTTTACATGACCAATAACACAATTGCCAAAGTCTTCGCAAACACTACTAAATGCGAAAGTGAAAGAACAAAGCAGTTATAAGCGTTCGAGAGTGAAAGCATAAATCCAAAGGCTTGTAAATCCCAATAATTACTCCAAATGCAACCCTAAATATATTTTTTATTTTTCATTTATTTATTCAAAAATGTCTTAGCAAGGCAAGAATATTAGTCGTTATGGGCTTGAAATTACTACATCAATATCTTAAGCTAGTATAGTTCCCAACTCTGCACAATCAATCACGTAAACAGTCAGCCTATCATCTCCCATTTGTGGTGCCAAGGGAAGATCAGTGGCTGCAGACCTTGCCAACCATTGCTGTGCAACTTTGTTCCATCGTCGATTGTTCTGTCAAACTTTTCTTGAACCTTTTCCTCTTGCGATCAGCTGTCTAATGATATGGCAATCATTGGCCAAACTTAGATACTTATATTCCCTTCATCGAATTTTCACACGGATAGGGGTAAAAATATGGAAAAAAATTGATGCTAACAAATTATAAATATGAGGCAACATATCTCTTTTATTTTACATAAGGATAATCTTCATAAAATACACATTGAATACCATTAAACTTACTTGTGAATATTCACTAGGAACGGAGCGTTTATGCACAAAATTAAGGCATCCCCCCATACTTAAACTAAATATTGTCTTACATGTTGAACAAAATAAAAATAAAAAGAAAGAAGTGACAGAGAACTCCTTCAACCAATTACTCGGTAGATGATTATTATAAATAACTAAATTTGCACTTAACCCATTCTTGAGTTGCCTCCCAAGAAGTATTTGGTTTAACATTTACTGTTAGACGCTAGATTTTCATTCTTTATTTAATGTGATGGAGGACTTCCAAAGTTGCTCCCCTTCACAGTAGTGTTTCAGTCTATATCTATAGACTTTAAATGATCGATCCCCTTTTCAAGTCTTAATTTCAATTGCACCGTGTGGAAAAAACTTTTGTCTAGGAGAAAATGTCCAGTAGCCACACCGAATATCTTTTATGTTTGCTATAGTCTAAACAATAGTTGACTTGTGATCTTTTATTATTCTAATCAAGTTCTCTTCCTGCAATATAATTAGCTCTGAAGATATAATAGCAGGAAGAGTGTCATTAAGCCCTAAGAAAGTATACCTGAGATGTTTTGAAAGTGTCTTTAGCTCCAAAATAAGTGGTACTTTAACTGATGGTAGCAATCTTTGGAATGGTAGATCTAAAGATTCTACAACTCTGAATCTCCTAGGCAAGATTGGTTGTGAATCTAATAATTTAACAATCTCTTCCACATCAATATCTTCATTACATAGAGAATTTATGGCCTTATGTAATGAGTCACTCAACTGATCCCCTTCGTACATTATTTTATCAAATAGTTTAATTCTAAAACAATCATATGTTGCATCCGGGCATTTCATGGATTTAAAAATTTTGTATGTGACATATTCGCTATTTACCCTAAGTGTAAGTTTTTCAGCAGCCATGTCGGTCAATGTTCTCCCATTTGCCAAGAACCCTCTCACGACGATGAGAGGTATATTATTGTTTCTTCCTTCCATTTCGAGTACCACAAAATCTACAGGAAAGACAAACTTGTCAACCTTATTAAAACATCAATTACTCATTTAGGATATACCAATGATCGGTTACCCAACTAGAGTGTGATGTTTGTAGGAGCAATGTCCTTGATCCCTAACCTTTTGAAAATGGAAAAAGGCATGAGATTAATGCTAGAACCTATATCACATAAAACATTACAATGAACATCTCCTCCAACCGATCATGTAATCACAAATTTGCCCAGGTCTTTCATTTTAGGAGGTAGTTTTCTTTGGAGGATAGCACTACATTCCTTTGCCATGACCACAACTTCATTAGCATCTAGTCTCCTATTCTTTGCCATAATATTGTTTAAGTATTTTACATAACTAAGCATATGCTTAAGTGCTTCAGCGAAAGGTATGTTAATTTGTACTTTATTAAATTCATCAATGAGCTTTTTGAAGTATTTCTCATCACCTTGTTTCCTCAGTCTAGAAGGAAATGGTATATTTTTTGACCTATTCTATATGTACCTTGTTTTTCTCTTTCCCTTTGCTTTCGAGTAAGCTAACTAATGTAATGGGTTCATGTTCGTTATTTGGCTTTGTATCTTTTTCTTTAACTTCATTGGGCTGAAATGGTTTTTGTAAAGTAATACCACTCTAGGTTGTTACGGCTTTGCAATGCTTTTGACCATCTTTCCGTAGTTGTTCTTGTTGGCTAGGAGGTACACCCCTGGGTCGCTCACTTGGTTCCTCTTTTAAATGCAACATAACTTGTTGCATAAACTGTTGTTGTTGCTTCTGATTCTGCATAAATGGTTGCATAGTTTGTTGCATAGAATTGAACATTTAAATCAAATCCAGTTGTTGTGGCTTAAAAGGAAGTAAAGGGGATCGAGAATGCTGTGATGGTACTGGTGGATTATTTAGGAAAACAGCCATTTGTGGAGAATTATCCATGAAAAGTTGGGGTTATTGCGCCAACCCAAATTGTGTGTACTGGAATAGGGATTGTTGTTTATATTAAAGTTGCCTATATAGGGATCTATTGTGCATTGACCTATAGAATGTCCTTATCCACACCATTCACACCTTGACTCCACAACCTTAACCTATCCTTGCATAATAAGATTTTGAACTTGATTAGCTATAACACTAACCTAAGCACATAAAGTAGTAAGTGCATCTAATTATAAAACTCTGGTAATCCTCGTTCGGTGTCTTTCTTGTTTGCATGATGGTTGCTAGGAATCATTAATTCTAATAGTTGAAAAACTTCATATGGGCTCTTCCTAAGAAATGATCCACTGGCCGCTGCATCAAATATGTTCTTTGCTTGCCCCAACAACCCGTTATTGAAAGTTTGGAGTTGCATCCATCTTTCTATACCATGGTTAGGACACTTTTTGAACAATTCTTTAAATCTTCCCATGCCTCAAAGAGTGATTCACCATCAAATTGCAAAAAACAAAAAAAAAAAAAAGAATTTTGTTACATAATCTAGCAGTTTTAGGAGGAAAATATTTTAAGAAAACTTTTTCAGACAATTCATCCCAAGTAGTAATTGCATCTAATGATGACAACCACTCTTTCACATTTCCTATTAATGAGAATAAGCGAAGGCAAAGAGTGTCATCAGAGACATCAGGTTTTTTATACAAATCACAAACTGATAGGAAATCGATGATACACATATTAAGATTTTCAGTGGGCAGTTCACTAAATGGTCCTATAGTTCGTAACTTGTTAATTAAAACTGGTTTAATTTCGAAGTGGGTCTCATACACCAGTGGTCCAATAATACTAGGTTGTAACCCTTTTGCAAGAGGTACAACCAAATCTTGGATTGTCGTGTTGTCTTCATTAACTACAGCTACAATCGGTGGAAATGGAGGCATTTGTTCTTGTAGATCCATGGCTTCTTCTTCTATTGTTTTTTATACTTTTTGTCCGCGGCACGCAAATTTTTAAAAGTCCTTTCAATCCTTAGATCAAAAGAAAATAAGGGTGACTGCACTAATCTATGCTTAAACAAATGACAACAAGGAAGAAGACAATGATATAGTATTTTTTAAAAAAAATTGACACTATAATCTAAAAAAAGAAAAAATTCTAATACTAAATTATATAAGAAAATTCGATCTCCCCGGCAATGGTGCCAAAAACTTTTTCGAATTATTTCAATGACGTGAAAGTATCCATGGTCGAAATAAGTAATATAATAATAAATATTCAAGTATCGTCCCACAGGGAGATCAATTTATTTATGTTAATAGTAGAAATTAGAACTAAGAGCAAAACAACAACAAAAAAAGATTTTTAGTTTAGGATAAAACTCGTTCTAGAGTTGAATTTCCCTTAACATGAAATTAACCTTCATCACATCTTACTCATATTTTCTATTCCCTCGAATTGCCAACCTAGGATAATTATATGACATGGTGGCTCCTGCTTCTCATGCATCTATTATTTTGCCTCAATTTCTACTTCCCGTTGATAATTATTTAATCGACAAAATAATATATTAAGATTTGCCTTACAATCGCATATTGTGTTGTATTTCTTCTGACCATAACAACAAACAAATCACAAAACTCGTTGTATGATAAATGATTAATGACTAATCTAACTAATTTCTCCTGAAATCTAATTAAACCTCATGATCTAAGTAATAGATGATCAGTCTACTGTTAGCATTAAGAACATGATAATTGAAGCAATCCAATTGAATAAAAACAATAAGAGGTTGAAAAGATTTCAATTAAAATATTTTAAGTTCCATTAAACTATTTTAAGTTTCATTCTTCTCTACAATGAAATAAAAGACTACCCTATAATAGAGATAGAAAACATCATAAAAAAGAAACTACTTCTCATTATAAAAGGAAAAGAATTACAAAAATTGAAATTACTTCTAAGCCAAAAGTTCACCCCATCCTAAAGAACAAATGACCCCTTTATATAGAAGATAAGATGACCGTTAAATACATGAATTCAATGAAGGTGTTCACAAATCTACGTAGTCTAATCAATTATGATGTCCATTCAAGTATCAAACTCCTCGACCTACTCAAATGCAGCCAAAACTATGTACAATGATCCTCATTATCACCTAATTAATAATATTTATCACCGGAATGTACAAAATGTGAATATTGTATACTCTAAACACTTAACAGCCGGCCTTGGCTGTGGCGATGCATTGTCACTATTGGCAGTGGCCAAGAGGAAGGAAAGGGGTCTGAGCAGGGTAGAGGTAGGGAAAGGGAAGAGAGGGGAATGCATGGTTGGGTTAGCTAGCTGATGGTAGGGAGGCAGCGGGGGCATGTGGCCGTCGGCGAGAAATTATGGGCTGGGATTGGTGGCAATGAACCAAAAAAATGGAAGGAGAAGAAGTAGGTGTGGTCGGTGAGCGGGAAAAGAAGAAGGGGAGGCCAAACAGCGGCGCTGTCTGGTGGTGCTGCTGGTGCCTAGGTCGCCTGCAGTGGCATCATCAGGGAGTATTGTGGTCCAGTAGGTTGAGGGAGAAAGGGTCAGGTTTGAGTAAGTTTCAGGGTTGTTTTTTTTTAACTTGGCTAGGGTCATACCAACTAGGTGTAAACTAGGTTTTCAAAGCACCTAAAAGCTGTATAATAGCTATCAAGGTGTGTCAAACACATTATGGACATATGTCAAAATAATGATGGAAAATAAAACAAACTTGACATCAGTCGAATGACTTGCTCTAAACACTACCAACCCAACTAAAAATCTTAACCAACACATCCTATATGATCAATGATCTAAATCTAATTCTACGAACTATTGGACAATGTAAAATAAAATAAATTGAGCATTCTCTTGTATATGCTAATAACTCTATCTGTTGCTGTGTAGCTGATGCTATCATCATATACCCGGGTATACATAAACCCTCATAGCACGTACGCACAGTAAGCCTTACCCCTGCGCACATGTTCTGAAAGCTGAACCTACATGGACAGGGAATTGAACCTATGACCTGGAGATTACAAAACCTTGACTCAGATCTTTAGTTTTACAGCAACTGAATGTAAAAGCTGGGTTACATGGTCATGAAGTTATTTGCTCAAACAACTCTAGATATCTCCTCTCATGTCGTCCTCATGCTCCCACGTAGACTCCTCAACTCCTCATCAAGTTCATTGTACTTGCGCCGAGGGAACCTTCTTACATGTGAGAGTCTTCACCCAACGGTCAGTGATCATCACTATAGCCTTTGAGTACCTCAAGTCAGAGAGAAGGTCTATCTCTTAGAAGCTGATGATGTGGGAGGTACCCGGGCAATACACCTTTGACAAGATTATGTGAAATTCATCATGGGCGACTAATAGGTGAGGTGGTAGTGCAAGATGATAGACCACTTGACCAATGCACTTTAGAACATCAAACGGGCCAATGTAATGTGGACTAAGTTTCCCTCGCGTACTAAATGTCATGTTTCCTTTGGTCCGGGAGACTTTCAGAAGAACATGATCTCTGACCACAAAATGAACTTCTCATCACCAATAATCAGTGTAGCTCTCCTATTGGTCTTGAGCTTACCTCATTCCTATCTTGGATTCGCATCACGATATCCTGTGTTTGCTGAATCATCTTTGACCAAACTACTATTGGCTCACTACCCTAAACCCAACATAGTAAAGATCTGCACAACCTGCCATACATTGCCTCAAATGGTGCCATCCCAATGCTAGCTAGAAAACTGTTGTTATATGAAAATTCCACCAAAGGTAAATGCACCTCTCAATTACCTCCAAAGTCTAACATGCATCTTATAAGCAAATTTTCAAGGATCTGAATAGTCCTCTTAGACTGTCCGTTTATCTAGGGGTGGAATGCGGTACTAAACATCGAATTTGTACCCATGGCTACTTGAAAGGCTCTCTAAAAAAGGAATGTAAACTATGGATTTCTATTTGATATGATCTCTAAAGGGACTCCGTATAGTTGCACTATCTGAACTTGGTACAAAGTCACCAAAATGGATAGTAGATAATCCGTAGCAATAGGTATAAAATGCGCACACTTTGTTAGTCGATAGAATATAACCCACATGACATCTCTCTGCTGATGGGTGTTAGGCCAACCAGTCACAAAGTCATAGGATATACTCCCCCACTTTCACTCTGGGATGGCTGTAAGGTCCCTCCGGGGCATACGTGTTCGGCCTTTGCCTGCTCACAAACCGAACACCTGACAATAGTGTAAAAGATTTCCCTCTTCAATCCTGGCCACCAATCTGATCATCGAACATCATGATACATCTTCACTCCATCTAGATGCACTGCACACTTCGAAGTATGGGCTACGTGAAGAATAGTACTATGAAGTCAAGGATACTTAGGGATGTCAGCGATGAAGAGGCAACATCTCAGTCTAACCAATCCATCTACATCTCTAGCCAAATCTTGGTGAATCCCTACTCTAACCATTGACTCAACTGCTCATTCTCCTACTGTGCGGCCATAATCTGCTCAAGGATACTCGGCTGAATTGAGAGTCTTGCCATCATTCCAACTAATTGCTAAAATTGCTGCCAACTCTACTGAACCTTGAATAGGCCTCCTACTCAAGGCATCCTCTACCGCGTTCGCCTTGCCCTCATGATATGACATATCAATCTTATAATTAGACAACAACTCTAGCCATATCCTATGTCAGTTGTGTGAAGATATACTCCAAACACTTGTGTTTGTTCAAATATCTTAAGGATGTCCCATAGAGATAATGTCTCCACGTTCTAAGGGCCATGATCACTGCTGCAAGCTCCGGATCATGTGGAGGATAGTTATGCTCACACACCTTTACTTGATGAGGTGAAAGGGTGATAACATTGTCTCTCTGCATCAAGATACAATCGGAGCCAACTTCTAAAGCATCTGTGTAGACCACAAAGTCATCATATCCTTCTGGCAACATGATAACAGGCGCCGAAGTCAACTTCTCTTTCAGCATCCTGATACTATGCTTGCACTCACCTATCCATACAAAGTGTTCCTCCTTTCTAGTCAGCCATGTGAGGGGGACTGGTATGGAGGAGTACTTTATAAATTGGCAATAACACCCTATTAGGCCGAGGAAACTTCGGACCTCTAATGGTTTCATCGACTGATCCCACTATAAAACTGCCACTAGCTTTTCTAGATCCATAGAAATACCAGTTTCCTACACCATGTGCCCCATGAAGTTAACGTCAAAAAATTTTCCATATAGTTTGTGCTTCCTCAGGGTCTGTAACAAAATACAAAGATGATGCTCATATTCCTCTATGGATGAAGATTATAGCAAGTTGTCATCTACGAAGACTATCATGAACTGATATTGGTACGAACTTAACACTTTGTTCATCCGGTCCACGAATGATGACGAAGCATTAGGCAAATCAAAATGCATGACCAAAAACTTATAACACCCATATCTTGTTCTACTTGCAGTCTGTAGTATGTCATCTATCTTAATCCTCAATTGACTCAAGTCTATCTTTGAAAAGACCATTATTATTCTCAATTGGTCGAATAGGTCATCAATGCGAGGAAGAGGATATGTATTCTTGATGGTTACATGGTTTAGCATCATATAGTTGTTGCACAAACATATGCTCCCATCCTTCTTGCTCATAATCAAGTCCAACACTATCCATGGCAACACCCTTGGTCTAATAAAATCCTAGAGATGGGTGTCGTTCTTGGCATCAAGTCAATAGCAAAGTCAACCTCTCTGTAGCGGCAACCTAGTAATCTCCTTTGGAAGACATTTTTGAACTCCCTGATTATTGGAATCTACATATTACTCAATCTGTCCTATGAACCACTCTCCTCAGCTGGTACTAAGGCAGCAATTACTAATTCACAAGCACTGCTCTGACCTTGGAAGAAAAAGCGGTGCCTTCCGTGACAAAAAGTCACCATTTTCCTCTGGCAATCTATAAGGGCCCTTTTTTGGATATCCAATCCATCCCGAAAATCATGTTGAACTCTGTCATCTTGAATAATACTAAATCCACTACTAAATATTACTATTAAATCTCAACAGGGACACTATGCACACTCGCCAGTCTCTACAACTCTACCGGCAAGAGTGGACACTAATAACGAATGACTTAAATCCACTATCAAACCTCCAACCTATCTATGTGTGTACGATAAAAAGGAATGTGTGTAGCCATAATCAAATAAAACTTGTGTAGGTACAAAGCCAACAAGAAGCATACCTATCATAATGGTCGTATCCTCTAATGCTTGAGCAACTATGGTTGCATGCATCTTCATCAAATGCTGTTGTGCTGAAGTAGGGAGCACCGCTGGTATTATTGCT
The DNA here is from genome assembly GCA_032619315.1 of Piper longum. Taxonomy (NCBI): domain Eukaryota; kingdom Viridiplantae; phylum Streptophyta; class Magnoliopsida; order Piperales; family Piperaceae; genus Piper; species Piper longum. The sequence goes on from JAVDBV010076389.1 coordinate 15,289, forward strand.
TGCGTGAGACCCCTCTAGACCTATGCTGTTGGTGCCCGCTATCTACTCTGCCTTGTCATTGTAGCCATCATGCCTCTCTGACCTTGACTCCTCTGCTCATGTCTTGGTGGCCCCTAACCACCGCACCTCTGGCCTTGGCCTTGGCCTTGGTGGCCTCTCTATTGATAGTGCAAAGGAGATGGGATTGCTAACCGTTGTGCCGATGATGTAAGGGTCAGCTGCTATCGATGAGTCATTGGACAAACTGTTGCCTGATGTCCCGGCTCGCCACAACTGAAACATGTATCTATATCAGTCTTCCATACACCTCCATGACAGCGCCCACAAGTCTAGCACAACGGGTGGTTATAATCCTGGACCTGTCCATTCAGTGTCCTCATCACTAGTAGAGAATCTATCTGATGCCTCAACTGTGCTCCGTGATCAAGCTGATATGGTCAAGGTGTTGCTGTTTTGTCCATTGTTTCGGCAAGGTTGACTAGCCAAGACTTGCACAGCCTCACTTGCGGCTTGGACCACATCCCCGAAGGTGGCAAACGACCTTCCAATTAAGGCCACACAAATTCATAGTGCAAGCCTTCATAAAAGTGTTCGAATCTCCATTGTTCGGCCAACCCAAAATCTAGTGCAAACCTTTCCAATACTCTAATTCTAGCCTCATACTATACTACATTTACAGGCCCCTACCTATATGTTTGGAAATCCCTTTTTGTCTTTCTGACATCAGGGGGAAAGTATTTTCTATTGAACTTGACCTTGAATCCATCCCAAGTGACATCTTGAGATTGCCTTCTTGCATAGGTGGATGCCATAATGGAATCCCACCTGGACTCATCCTTAAAAGGCCCCATGATAACCCGTGCATAGTGCTTCATCAGCATGCCATACTCCCAAATACTCCAATGACCAATAAGATTCATAGGAAAGCTTCCTCTGCATCTAGCTTTACCAAGAATGGGTGCCCTCCATTTTCACAAAGCACACATACTACCAAAGTCTTAAATTCCTCACATATGCTGATCTATTCAATCCTTCCCCGAGCTCAAAATAAGGAGAAGACGGTGTCATCCGTGCTAGGGTACTGCCAACTCCAGTAGCGCCACTACCATGTGTGCCTATCCCGGATTGAAGAGGAGTAATCAGAGGAGTTGTTGTAGGAATAGTCTCCTGATGCAATGGTGAAGGAGGAAGAGACAGCGGAGGGCCCATGAAGAAAGCAGGCTCCCCTCGCATCTCGTCATCCACTGTTGGCCTCAATTCTGCTTGGGCTATGGAAAGGGCTATTTTTGAGAGTTGTCTCCTAAACTCCTCTTGATTTTCTTGCATCTGTGTCTTTACATCTGCTAATCGGGCGATGGTTGCATCCCTCTCAGTCTAGCAGCTACTAGTACTATGATGGTTGACCAAAACTGGCTCATTGTGCTCCCCTAACGAAGGTGGGCCTCTTGGTATTCTAGGCGTCGTCTCATTGTGGGCACAACAAGGGCTAGCATGCTTGGGAGGAGAAGATAACGGGACCTATAGTGGCATCTTCCATCTAAATCGACTAACCTTACGTTGATTAAGTTGGTTGACCTGAATCTGAATGGAAGGGACCTAACTCTAGGCGTTTTAAGATAGAAAAATACCACAATGCACAACTTATGAAGGCATGAAATGCACACCCTACCAGGATGCAACTTGATTTTCAGACAACTAATCACACTCAAAATCAATTAAATAATAACAAAATTACAAAAAATTCTAAAATAAAATGGATTGGGTTTCCCATAAAAGTACAATAGAGGACAACCTGTTCAATAAAATAGTCTATCAATATAACAAATTGACATTGGTCTAGAAAATAACTAAATACCAAACTGGCTTATGAGTGCTAACTGCCATGTAAAACAAACAATTATATCTTCAAAATTGTCAGTAACAGTTGGCATTGATCTGGAAAGAAAAAAACACCAATTGGCTTATGAGAACTAACTGCCATGTAAAACAAACAATTATATCTTCAACTCAACACTCTAACGGCCACTACTGAAGAGCCATTTAGCTATAGACATGATAATATCCTAAACTGACTCGTATTATGCCACTCTCAATATTTTTCTTAAAAATTCTACTCTCCAGAAATCCAGTAACCAAATCCATCTTCGAACCTCCATATTTCTATTGGTCCAAAGTAGAATACCTGAGTATTCTCAGGCAGTCGCCATTAGTACTCTTTAGTACCACAACTAGGTTTGTGTCGTACCAACTAGTACCCATTTACTTCACGCCTCTCCGAGAGTAAGGAATCTCAAGACATGAAGTAATTAAGATTCCTCGAACGACTCTCTCACCCATCGAGAGCCCACTATGACTTACATATGCACCCTCTCATTGTATATGCAAGTCGATTTCTTCATCTATCGGCTCACAAGAAATCTGAATAAAATTTTATTTGTAGGGCCAGGAAGTACATTATTTAAATAAGCCTGAAGGCAACTTTTGGTAGATCTAAGTTTTCAAAAGTATTTCGAATGTAACAACCCGCCATTTTTCACAATAGTATGGGCCTAGATGGCCAGGTGTTACTTAAAATTAAACCATAAGTATAACTCATTCAAAGTAAACTATGTTTTAAACAAGACATAATAATAATTATTCCACAGTCTTAGACCGTTTCCCATAGCCACATTTATAACTCAAATAAACTAAAAAGGAAGTTCAATGCATTATCGTTTTCTCCGAACCTTTGTTGGTAAAAGATCCACCAACCCCGTTCTCAATCTATAGCTGAACCTACACACCTTCGGATGCAATTTCGGTTAAATAATACCTTATACTTGACCGGGTAATTAATAATTAACCGGGTGACGGGTAGATAATTTAAATGGAAATATTAATTTTCCAACGTTCAATCCTACCGAGTCGATTTTTATTTTTTTTCGGGTCTTTACAATCTCCCCAACTTAGAAATATTTCGTCTCCGAAATATCATAACATTAACAGGATAATTATCATTAAGTACATCTTTGGGATTAGTTCATGTTACTACAATTACAATAATTTTATGCTACAAACAGGCTAGGGTATTTCTTGGGTATTTCTTGGCCATTTCTTGTCCAGTCTCCCATGTAGCTTCCTCTGATCCCTGATTTATCCACAATACTTTTACCAAAGGAATTTCCTTGTTCCGGAGTGTCTTAACTTCTCTTGCCAAGATGTGAATCGGTTTTTCCTCATAGGTTAAATCCGATTGCAGCTCTAAGTCTGCAAAATTTGTGATTATATGATCCTCATCTCGTACATATTTCTTTAGTATTGACACATAAAAAACATTGTGTACGCCATCAAGGCTTGGTTGTAATGCTAATTTGTATGCACAATTTCCGACTCGATCCAAGATTGGAAATGGTCCTATGAATCTTGGATTCAGCTTCCCTGATGTTCTAAATCTGATCACTTCCTTCATAGGAGATGTCTTTAAGTAGACAAACTCCCCAACTTGGAACTCTAGGTCCCTCCTTCGAGTATCAACATAACTTTTCTATCGATCCTAAGCTGCCTTAAGCCTTTGTTGAATAAGTTGCACTTTTTCAGCTGCTTCTCTCACCATCTCTGGCCCGACTATGATTGCCTGGTAGACTCCAGCAAGCACGATGGAGATCTGTAGGGCCTACCGTCTAAGGCTTCAAACAATACCATTCAAATACTGGCATGATAAGAATTATTGTAGGTGAATTCAGCCAAGGCTAAGTGTTTCTCCCAATCTCCTCCCCAGTCAAGGATGCAAGCTCTCAACAAATCCTCCAAAGTTTGAATGGTTCTCTCACTCTGACTATTAGTCTGGGGATGATATGCTGTACTTAGCTTGATTTGGGTCCCCATAGCTTTTTGGAAAGCCTCCCATAAATGTGAAGTGAATAGGGGATCTATGTTAGAGACTATCTCCTTTATAATTCCATGTAGCTTGACAATGTTATTGATGCATAGTTCTGCTAGGTATTCCGCCGTCCTTGTTCATTTCTTGGGGATAAAGTGAGCTGCCTTAGTTAGACGGTCCACAACCACCCGTATTGAGTCACGTCTTTTCTAAGTCCTTGGAAGTTTAGTGATGAAATCACATGTGACACACTCCCATTTCCAAGTAGGTATCGCAAAAGATTGTAATAATCCACTAGGTAGTTGATGTTGTGCTTTGATCAATTGGCATGTCTGACACTTAGAGACAAAATCCACCACATCCCTCTTCATTCGAATCCACCAGTAGGTTCGCTTTAGGTCCTGGTACATTTTTGTAACACCAGGGTGTATTGAGAACCTTGAACGATGAGCCTCCTCAAGGATATCCCACCTTAGTGCATCATCATTGGGTACCCACAACCTTCCTCTAAATCTGATTACACTATTAGAATCTGCCACCATATAAGGAGTTTTGTCCAACATTTCATTCAGCTCCTCATCTTCCATTTGCGCTAGTTAACTCGGTCCACCAATTCACTAGAGATAACCAGGTTTGCCAGTAGTATTGTCAGTCGTTCTATCGGGTTAATAGCTACCACTTCAGCTGACATAGCCCAAAATCTAGCTAGTTGTTGACCTTTGTCCACCTTGCCCTTCTGACTCAATGCGTCGGCTACCACGTTCGCTTTTCCCAGATGGTATAAGATTTGGAAGTCATAGTCCTTCAAGTATTCTATCCACCGCCTTTGTTGAAGATTAAGGTCATTTTGTGTTAAGATATACTTCAAACTCTGGTGGTTAGTATGCACTTCGAACTGGGCTCTATACAAGTAGTGTCTCCAAATCTTTAGTGCAAAAACCACTACTGCTAGTTCTAAGTCATGGGTCACATAATTTTACTCGTGAATCTTCAATTGGCGAGAGGCGTAAGCCACCACCTCACCATCTTGCATAAGGACACATCCTAACCCCACTAGAGATGCATCACTATAGACCACGAATCCTTCATTGCCATTTGGCATAGTCAAGACTGGTGCAGTAGTTAGACTCTTCTTCAAAGATTGGAAACTCTCCTCACACTTGCTACTCCATTCGAACTTGACTCCATTGTGAGTAAGCTTAGTCATTGGCGATGCCACCAAGGAGAAATCTTTAATAAATCTTCGATGGTAACCTGTTAGCCCAAGAAAACTTCGGATATCGGTGACTGACTTGGGTTGTGGCCAATCAGTGACTGCTTTCACTTTTGATGGATCGACTACGACTCCCACCTTTAAGACAATATGTCCGAGGAAATTTACCTCCTTCATCCAGAAGTCACACTTTGATAATTTAGCGAACAAATAATTCTCCCTCAAAACTTGAAGAGCAATGGACAAGTGTTTCACATGGTCTTCCTCATTATTTGAATAGACCAAAATGTCATCCACAAACACATTAATAAACTTATCCAAGTATTCGTGGAACACCGTGTTCATAAGTGACATAAAGGCCGTTGGCGCATTTGTCAGACCAAAAGGCATAACCAGAAACTCATAGTGTCCATATCGAGTTTGGAAAATAGTTTTCTGTATGTCAGATTCCTTCACCCGAAACTGATGATATCCATACCGTAAGTCTATTTTTGAAAATACTCCGGCTGTTTTCAGTTGATCAAATAAATCATCAATCCTCGGTAAGGGTACCGATTATTGACTGTCACTTGATTGAGCTGGCGATAGTCTGTGCACAATCAAAGTGAGCCATCCTTCTTCTTTACAAAAAGAACATGGGCTCCCCAGGGTGAAGTACTTGGTCGGATGAAACCTGCTTGCAATAACTCTTCCAGTTGACTTTTTAACTCCTTGAGCTCCGTTGGAGCCATGCAGTATGGTGCTTTAGAGATTAGTGATACTCCAAGTGCTAAGTCAATGACCAATTCCACCGCCTGCTTAGGAGGTAACCCTGGAAGTTTGCTTGGAAATACATCGAGAAATTCTGCTACTACTGGAATCATGGATAACTCTTTGGGTTTTGATTCAGACTCCCTAACTGAATCATCCATCTGGACTAGAGTAGCAAAGTTCAGTGCTTTCTTCTGGACCACAGACTCAGGAAAGTATTGTCCATTTAAAGCTATCACAAACTCTGGCCAAGAAATGGACGAAATCTCCCGTTGATGGAACGTAGTCTTCTCCACGGACTTCCACCAATATGATGCTTCCTCCTGAAGCATGCATTTTGCCAACCTTACTTAATGGCGATGAGGCAAAGAGAGAGCTCTAAATGCTTTCTCAGTAATATCAATCCAGCTCTCTGCCTTCATTGGGTCATTCCCTCCAATGAATACTTCAGCTCCGTTCTTCCAAAACTTCTCTACAGTGTAACAATCACTGTCACCCACAACTGGCAATACCACTTGTCGGACTACCGGTGGCACTGGGTTTTGAAGCTCCCCATGCTCGCCTGGGTCAGCTACCCTTACCCGCTCTTGGGCGTTCCACCAATCCCCATTTGGAACGTTACTAGGACCCGCAACCGAATTTGGAGCTCCATTCCCTGCTACCAATCCCGGTAACCGTTGCGCCATGTTCTGAACCATAGAACTGGTATTTTTGAAGCCTACGCTAGTCCCTGTATGGCCATCAAAATCTTGCCCAACACACTTTCCATGTTCAAGTCTGATTGTGCAACTTGGCTCGACTTCCTACGAGTGCTTGCCATCTGGAAATTTATTCCGTTATGGTTCCTAAAAATATTTTTGTTTTTTTTCATCATTATTATTATTTTTAAGCATTGCCATTCACATGCATTGTTAAAGTGGGGCACACTGCCCCATGACACTCTTATCCATATCGCACAGGCGTCCCATACCACCCATACTACACAGATAACACCGCTGATTGTAAAGGCATCCCATCGCACTTAGCAGGACACATAAGCGGCACACCATCCCATACCAGGGTTATGCTTAACATTTTTTTTTCTTTCAGTGATTACTTAGGTTTGTTATTGAGTCCACTAATTTACTAATGACATACCGCACTGGAGAAAGATAACTATTGGACTCTTCAACAAGGTACTTGAGTCATATAATGTGAGCTTTATGGGGCGGCTATCACTACTCCAAAACATTTTGATGCAATACACAATTTACATACATAATACGGCCCCATGTCGGACTGAGTCAATTCGTTGACCCCGGTTGCACTCGGTGCAAGGTGGTCGAATCTGGGCTCAGGCCGACCTAGGCTACCAACAAGGAAAATACGACGTTCTACCTATTATACGTACCTGACTTATGATTTCATCTGACTATGATCCGCTAACCCTAATCTGAGTGAAAGCATAAAATTATACATTAGTATAATTTTATTTGCATGATCCTACATGCAACTAAATGATATGGCATATTAAATATTCCATCTTCCATAAATCTATTGAGATAATTGATTATTCATGTGACATACTCCTTTAAGTCATTCTTCACATTTTAAGTTAATTATCTAAATCATAATTCCCCTTTGACAATTTATAAAATAATTATTAATTTATAACGAGGAATTTAATTACTATTTTTGGTATATTCTTTAATTAATTTGTATTATCCTAATTTAAGGATATTCTTAATATAATTATTTTACTTTATTTAATTTAATAAAAGTCCGATTTTTATACGATTATAATTTATTAACCCCTCGATTTAATTTAACCACTTGTAATAAGCAGATTAATTATTAACTTTGTACCACGACCGTATTTTATTATTTGTGGCAACTTCCATATATTAATTTATTAATTTAGCCACTTAACTCATATCCCATTAAAATAATTATTTTTATTTATTTATCACTAGTTAATATTATTTTAACTCGAACCGTATCGATTCAACCTATATTTACGAAACTGTCATCTTCTTCATCCCCAACTCTCTCCAAAATAGGCCTTTAATTGGGTGTTTTCCGACGCACTGTTCATCGTCTTCAAGCCACCACTTGCTACGCTACCACCGTTAATCAACTCATCTCCCAAAGTCGTCACTTTGATCACGATCATCGACTGCACTTCGTTCGCCTCCGGCCGCTGTCAATCATCGTC